>CM077078.1:270570451-270720818 GCA_039513925.1 Platanthera zijinensis
GGCATTGATAACTCTCCTTCTCTTCTTCTAAGGCACCTAGCTTAACATTGGCTAGGGAGGGGAAGGATTCCGATTCTTCCGGGTAAGAGGTGGGACCTCCGCGCTGAGGCCTCCGGTCTAGTCTTTTGAGAGCCTTGTCCAGAGAGCCGTCCAAAGAGAGTAAGGGCGAGCTGCATCTTCAGTTCCGAGCTTTAGGAGGGACCGGCTTTGTTGGTTCCAACATTTTTGGTGCGGTGAGCGTGGAACAGCAGCTTGCATGGAAGAACTTTGGGTGACCTCATGGTGGGGGATCTTGAAGGAGGTGGAGGTGGGTCCCCGAACCCGAGAGGATATGTCGGGAGGGTGGAGTTCATGACATCCATTGGGGGGATCATGGACATGCTGAAGCAGATCTCACAAAGAGGGGAATGCGAGACCCCTTCACCCCAGGTGCCAGGTCTCGCGCCCCACGAGGGGATTGACCCGGCAAGAATAGGCGAGAACTCACCCGGGAGGCGACCGGGAAAGGAGGTAGTGGCGGAAGGCAGCCGGCGAGACGTGGAGGGCAGAGAACTTTTCGTCAGCCCAGCGAGTGTCGTCTCGCCTGGAGGGATGGTTGCGCGGGTGGAGGCACCGAGACCCCCGGCGAGAGGATCTCCTTTCTGCGAGTTGATCCTCTCGGCACCCGTCCCGTAAGGGTTCCGCGAGCCCGAGATGACCTACTATGTGGGGAAGGACGATCCCCTTCAGCACCTACAGTGGTTCGAAGACGCAGTCTCCATTAGACCAATGACATACGCTTTTAAGTGCCGCCTTTTCGCCATCACCCTGAAGGACAAGGCTAGGGATTGGTTCCACCAACTCCTAGCGGGGTCGATCTACGGCTTCGAGGACCTGAGCAGAAGCTTTCAACTGCGCTTCTCGACCTCTAAAAAGAGGAAGAAAAACCCGGAGTCCATTTTCTTGATCAAGCAGAAGGTCGATGAGTCCTTGGCTCAATATGTGGACCGCTTCCAGGAGGAGATTCTCGACATCCAGGAGGTGCCTGGTTTCGCTCTCCAGATGGCTTTCACCGTGGGGCTAAAAGAGAGCTTTTTTAAGATGAGTCTGACCTGGAAGCCGTCGTTGTCATTCGAAGGGTTGATGGAGAAGGCGGTGAAGGAAATAGCTATGGAGGCAGCAAACCCGGCCTTTGCTAAGAAGTTGGCGAGACTGACGGATGTGGAGCAAAGGGAGCCGGGAGGAGCGAGGCAGCAGGAGGGAAGAATGGAGGAGCCAAGGGGGCCAGTGCATCCGGAACTGGGCTGGAGGCAGCCAGGGGGTCCTGTTCAAGGACAAGGGAGCCCCCCCCCTCCCCCAGGGAGGAAGAAATTATTATGCAGGACAGGGAAGGTTTAATCTGTTAGGGTGGGGGCATGGTCCGAGGCCACTCCCACCCCCGCCTCAGCAAGAAATTGCCATCGGCCGAGGAAGAGGAAGAGGGCGAGGAAGAGCTGGAGCAAGAGCAGGAGCAGGGAGGAGGAGGAACCCCCAAGAGGGGAGGCAGGATGGGGGGGTAGCCTTACCGTATTGTGACTTCCATGAGGAGGAAGGCCACGCGACGGCTACCTGCCCAGAGTTTCTGGAATTGAAGGGGAGAAGAGTAGCGGGGGAGCAGCAGCTACCGGTGCGGATTGTAGAGGTGACAGGAACCGGGGAGGAGGACCGGTGTGTAGATCGATCAGATACGGGGGATCGAGGGGGAATCAGGGTGATCCACGGGGGGGGGGGGGGGGGGGGGGGGGGGGGGGGGGGGTGAGGCTACCCGTGTAACACCCCTATCCGTCGCATAGCATATAGCAGTAGGTCCGGCCGGGGCCCGACGCCATATACTACAGACAGACCGGTTGGTTACGCGTTGAAACCATTCAACCAATCACAACGTCCTACACAACACCTAGCGGAAGCAATTTATTAGAGTTGCAAAGAATGAAGAACCCTGCCAAGCATGAATGTCCACTACTCAAACCCATAGGAATGTATATACACAAAATGGAAGAAATAGCCTTAAGGCTTTACAAGAGTTGCTTAAATACAAGTGTCTTCCAAACCTCGGCACGCAGGCCGGCCACACATGAGTACAATAGGTAAAACACTCAAAACAAGGCCTTCGAGGGCCAGCACAGCAACTTGGGCTTTAGCCCGCTAATTACCGCTCAGCTCCGCAGCACCTGCAAGCAACAACCCACCGCACGGTGGTAAACAAAGGCAACGGTCAGCAATGCTGACCAAATTATAACGATTCCGCCCCCAAACCAGGGCGGCAAAACTTCTTCCCTGCACTTGTTAGCAAAACACGCAACACAGCCAAACAAGCATCTCAACATAGGTGCACGCTCTCACGGCCGTACACCCCGTGCTCTCAGGGCACTTACTCGGCGAAGCCAGTCCGAACCCCGTCCGGTCCTCGACTCCACCACCACCCCCAGGATGGCAATCTTTGTGAGCATTTAGTCTTCTCAGCCGCAGCCTAGACTCGATCTCCAAATCTCAGTAAGTCCCACGTAAACTTTAGGTCGCTTTAACCGAGCAGGTGGAGCGGGTAGAGGGCTACTAGTCCGTTGCTCACTCCGCCACTGCCATTTGGCCCTTTGGCGCGGACTAAGCTTTCCCCAGTCCCAAATAACGATCACACACGGTACTTAGCCCTGCTAAGTACCCGGTTGGATCCCAGGCCACCGATATGACAGAACTACATTTCCGTCCAAGATTTCCGGGTGCACCTCGGGTTTCATCCCCAAGGCTCCCTGCCGCAATCAAACATGATACATAGCCCCGCTATGTTCCCGGCTGGCACCCAGGCCACCGAGATGGCAGAACTTCGTTTCCGCCCAGATTTCCGGGTGCACCTCGGGGTTAATCCCCAAGATTCCCTGATGCATTCTACCGCATAGCAACCCGAAAACAACCACAACGCTCGGAGTCTTCTCCGGCTAAAATATGCATAACAAAACATCACCGATCCGGAACACACGTCCGGGTAGGCTTCACACAACATGCCTATGTCCGTACTACGATTCCGGACTCTAACAAGGGGGACTTTACATATCTACCCCAAGGAATACCACGATCTCGCCGCACACTCGCGGGAGAGGGGTTTTTCCCATGCAAAGGAAGAAGAGCTTCACATGCTCAAGAAGAGAATCGTTACCCTTTCGCTTTTCCGCGGCGCCATCGAAAACTATGCGGTTGGAAAGCACCGCAACGGCGTCACCTCTGCGGATCTGGACTCGGATCGCGATTCGGAGCTCCGAAGCTCCTCCGGCGGCCGGATCTTGGTCTCCTCCTCCAAACTTGCTCTCCCCTCTCTCTAAACTCTTAGAGAGAGAATGGCTAAGGGAAATGAGGATTCCCAACCCTAAATCCCAGATAAAACCCCTCAGGAACAGCCCCCCACCGTTGGATCCAAAGCCAAGGAAACGAACGGTCAAGATTAGATCTGAAATCCCAAAAACTGGGCCGAACACGGGTTCACACACGGCCGTGTGCCTGGCCGTGTAGCTCATTCGCCGTCTCGACCAAATCTGAAAACCAGCACACGGCATGTGACACGGCCTCCGACACGCCCGTGTCGCCTGCGACACGCCCGTGTCGGGACCCGTGTCACACCCCCCGTGTGCAAGATATCAACACCTCGCAGTCAGAGAGGTACACGGCTTGGTGACACGGCATTAGACACGCCCGTGTCAATCTAGACACGCCCGTGTTCGTGCCCGTGTCATTACCCGTGTACCCAACCGCACAGCATAGGTGTGACACGGCCTGGGACACGCCCGTGTCCGAGGCCGTGTTCCACCACACGACCATCGTCGACCTGCAGTGGTCGACGACATGGCCAGCTCGACGGCTCGAGCTCGACACGCCCGACACGGCCTCCGACACGCCCGTGTCGGGGCCCGTGTCACCTGCACCAAAGGTCTGACTTGGCCAAATTCGATCCCCGTCGCTCCTACAACATTTTGGGGTGTTACAATTCTACCCCCCTTAAAGAATTTCGTCCACGAAATTAATATAGGAAAAACAGGACTTAACTCAAAACAGTACCTGAGCGGAACAATTCCGGGTACTCCACGAGCATAGACTGCTCCCGTTCCCAAGAGAGCTCCTCACACCCGCAATTATTCTCACTGGACCTTAACCATCCGGATTTCCTTGTTACGGAGTCTCTTGACCTCCACAACTTCGATACGAATGGGCTTGACCTTAGTCGTCAACCCCTCGTCTACCGGCACTTGGTCAACCGCGATCACCTGCGAAGACTCTTGCACCGCCTTCCGCACACAGAAATGTGGAACACATCATGTAATCCACTCAATTTCTCCGATAACCTCAAACGGTACGCAGCTTCGCCGACTCGCTCCAGAACCTCAAAAGGTCCAAGGTATCTTGGGCTCAGCTCCTTCAAGCGTCTCACCCGCGAAACCCCCTTGAACGGCTTCACCTTAAGGTATACCCAATCGCCTACCGCGAACTCCACGTTCCGGTGCTTGGCATTGTGATACTTCGCCTGCCGGTCTTGAGCGATCAACAAGCGCCCCCGAATGATCCGCACTAACGAGGTAACACTCTCCACCTCCAGCTTCTTGTACAACCTTGCCTCACCCATTTTTAACCAGGATAACGGCGTGCGACATTTTTTACCAAATAGGGCCTCAAAGGGCGCCATTTAGATACTCGCCTGGTAGCTATTGTTGTACGAGAATCCCACTAAAACAGGTGGTCCTCCCAAAACTTCCCGAAGTCTAGAACACACATGCGGAGCATGTCCTCCAGCGTTCTATTGACCCTCTCGGTCTGCCCATCCGTCTGCGGATGGAAAGCCGTGCTGAACTTTAACTTTGTTCCCAGCATCTGCTGCACCAACCTCCAATCATTTGACATGAACCGCCCATCGCGATCACTCACAATGCTACGAGGCACACCATGCAGTCTAACAATATTGTCAACATACAACTTTGCCAACTTCTCCACTGAGTCATCCTTCCTATGCGGAATGAAGTGCGACACTAGTGTCACCACAACTACGATCACACAAACGGCGTCGTTAATTCACTGTGAATTTGGCAAACCATGCCCACAGTCCAGTCGAACTTCTATTCCGAACTAGGCATGGATTCAAGAATTCCCTGGCACTTGGCACTCTGCCTTCACTAAGGCGCAAGGCTGGCACTTTGCCACCTATGGTGTCACGACCTTCTAAAGTTCTGGCCACCAGAGCACTTCTTTAGATATCGGCACAACTTCGTGCCACTTAAGCGAGTTGAGTACTCGATATGACGTATCACAACTCCACCAACAGATTATCCACGCTTGGGCCACACAAACAATGGTCTTACCTTGGTAGCCCACCTACAACCGTCGATTCGGGATCTCGACCCATCGAGCCGCACTTAAGATTTCCTTCATGCAGCTACACATCGTCGTGTGCATGATAAATCTTGAACGTATAGTCCCCCAGGAACTCCTTTCATCTCCGCTGCCTCAAGTTCAGGTCCTATTGATCCAACAGATATTTCAGGCTCTTGAGGTCGGTATGAATATCGACCTAACGTCATACGAGTAGCGCCTCCACAGCTTAAGCGCAAATATCACGACCGTCAACTCCCAGTCGCGGACCGAATAATTCCTTTCATGCACTATTGGCTGACGCGAACCATAGGCTATCAAGTTCCCATGCTGCAACGGCACGCAGCCCAAACCACTACCCGAAGCGTCACTAAGAACCTCGAAGCCCTCGGTCCCACACAGCGAACTAAGCACTGGTGACGTGGCCAACCGACTCTTCAGTTCTTCAAAAGCTTGCGCACCCTCATGCGCCCACACAAAACTCTGATCTTTCCTTGTCAAAGTCGTGAGAGGTAGCGCTATCCGCGAGAAGTTTTCCACGAAGTGCCTGTAAAAGCCGGCATGCCCCAGCAAACTCCGGACTTCCTCTACCGAAGACAATACCGGCCACTTCCGTATTGTAACAGTCTACTACGGATCCACCGCAACTCTTCCCTACTGACTAAGTGACCAAGGAACGACACTGAAGATAACCAAGGCTCGCCTTTGGAGAACTTTGCGTATAGCACGTTCCTCCTTAGTGTCCCCAAAACCAAACGCAGATGCTAGAAGCGATCTTCTTTGCACTGCGAGCACACCGATAGGTTGTCAATAAAGACGACCACAACACGGTCTAAGTACTCCCTGAACATTCTGTTCATCAGGTCCATGAACACCGATGACGCATTAGTCAGCCCGAACGACATGACCGTAAACTCGAACTGCCCATATCTTGCGTTGAACGCTATCTTTGGGATAACACTTTCCTTGATTCTCATCTGATAGTAACCAGACTTAAGTTCCAACTTTAAGTACACCGATGACCCACCCAACTGATCAAACAGATCGCCAATACTTGGGATCGGGTACTTGATCTCTTTTAACGACTTGCTCAGTTTTTCATAAACGATTCAGAGCCGCAAACTCCCGTACTTCTTCTACACGAAGAGGGCCGGTGTGCTCCAAGACGACAAACTTGGACGCACAAAACCTTGATCCATACGCTCTTCAAATTGAACTTTCAGTTCTGCCAACTCATTGGGCGTTAGCCTATGAGGAGAGCATGACCCAGATTTGGCACCTGGCGCCAGCTCACTCGCGAAATCGATTACTCGCTACGGAGGGACTCCAGGGAAACACATCAGGATATTCGGATATACCCGAGATACTACCCAATGTAGGCTTAGGCTTCAAAGCCTCCCATGGTGGCAGTAACGACGCTTGCACGTCGAATCCCTGACCCCTAAACCGTAACCTTGCAACACAAAATCTCTTTTCGCGCGCATTGAACATCCGTAATGCCACAACGCATCCAATTTGTCCTTTGCCATCGAAGAAGGTACTTCAATACATGATATAAACCCCTTGGACAAAAGGTGCGCGAATCTCCCGTATCGAACAATGCTCTCGCCGGATTGCCAATAATCCAAACAAAGCCTAGAACCTCCAGTCCTAAGCTAACACACAAAAGGGTGGCAGGTATAAGAAGCTAAATTGCTATCGATTAAACCATACCTGTCTTCCCGACGGTCGGCCACAAGACCTCCTGCTGGCCAAGGATGTTCACTCCCAGTTGTGCCGGAGTAAATAGCGGTGCGGTAGACGCCACAGCCTTTCCTTTCTCCTCCAAGATTGCCCCCGACTTCTTTTTGTACATTGGGCGTCCAAACCAACAGTCCCGGGCATAGTGCCCCGGCTTTCCACAAACAAAGCATTCATCCAGGGTTTGGACTGTAGTCGCTCCGGATGTGCTAGAGGAAGGGACTAGACCCGACCTCCTAGCCTTCTTGTACCGCCTACGGTACCCAGATTTTGAGGTTGTCCGCTTGACCACCGAATCTCCGACTGTTCCTGCCAGAACTTTCCTTGTCTTCTGAGCACTCTCCCAACACTCTCTGGCGAGGTGCCCTTTCTTGCCACAAGAATAACATTTGACGGTAGTTTGGGTAGTAGATGACCCAGCCTCTTCTCTCGGCATCTTACGATACGCAGTCCTTATAGGATCTGTAAGGTTTGGTACCCTATTCACCGGTACTTGGTGAGATTCCCCCAACTCCACTTCCAACGCTCTGGCCGATTCCACCAAAGCTCGGAATCCCAATAACTTTGGTCCTAGCAGTAGGATACGCAACTCGCTGCGCAGACCGTTATAAAATCTATCCACTATAGATTGCTCGCTTTCCCATTCAAAGCCTGGGTAGCGCCTTACCATAAGGAACGTCTGCAAATATGCGTCCACTGAATGCGCTCCCTGCGCCACAGTCATGCTCCTCTGCTGCTCTACTTGACCCCCAAATGCCCTTTGCTCCAACATACCACCCGATGTTGGGGCCATCTCAGGGACAAATGGTTGCACATTACTCCCATGATGTGCGTTGCTCACAGCGAACACCACTTCAACCACCCTTCTTATGGTTTCCAAAGACGTAGGGGTCTCCAGCACATCGCTGGGTGCATTACTTTTCTCAGAAAGTGCGTATTCAGACTGCCACGCGCCACTCTCGGACACCTACAATCGTACAGAACACCAATAAGGGACCGAATAAAATTGCAAAAAGCAATTATAGGAACACGCAGGTTCCCCAAACATGTGTATTTTCATTCCTAAGTGGACATTCATGGGTTCTTTTTCATGTTATAACGATGACGCACATACATGTGCTCACCACCCCTTAAAGTGAATTCGTCCACGAATTCATTTAAGCGTGACCGAAACCAGTAGTCTGATACCAATTTGTAACACCCCTATCCGTCGCATAGCATATAGCAGTAGGTCCGGCCGGGGCCCGACGCCATATACTACAGACAAACCGGTTGGTTACGCGTTGAAACCATTCAACCAATCACAACGTCCTACACAACACCTAGCAGAAGCAATTTATTAGAGTTACAAAAAATGAAGAACACTGCCAAGCATGAATGTCCACTACTCAAACCCATAGGAATGTATATACACAAAATGGAAGAAATAGCCTTAAGGCTTTACAAGAGTTGCTTAAATACAAGTGTCTTCCAAACCTCGGCACGCAGGCCGGCCACACATGAGTACAAGAGGTAAAACACTCAAAACAAGGCCTTCGAGGGCCAGCACAGCAACTTGGGCTTTAGCCCGCTAATTACCTCTCAGCTCCGCAGCACCTACAAGCAACAACCCACCGCACGGTGGTAAACAAAGGCAACGGTCAGCAATGCTGACCAAATTATAACGATTCCGCCCCCAAACCAGGGCGGCAAAACTTCTTCCCTGCACTTGTTAGCAAAACACGCAACACAGCCAAACAAGCATCTCAACATAGGTGCACGCTCTCACGGCCGTACACCCCGTGCTCTCAGGGCACTTACTCGGCGAAGCCAGTCCGAACCCCGTCCGGTCCTCGACTCCACCACCACCCCCAGGATGGCAATCTTTGTGAGCATTTAGTCTTCTCAGCCGCAGCCTAGACTCGATCTCCAAATCTCAGTAAGTCCCACGTAAACTTTAGGTCGCTTTAACCGAGCAGGTGGAGCGGGTAGAGGGCTACTAGTCCGTTGCTCACTCCGCCACTGCCATTTGGCCCTTTGGCGCGGACTAAGCTTTCCCCAGTCCCAAATAACGATCACACACGGTACTTAGCCCTGCTAAGTACCCGGTTGGCTCCCAGGCCACCGATATGACAGAACTACATTTCCGTCCAAGATTTCCGGGTGCACCTCGGGTTTCATCCCCAAGGCTCCCTGCCGCAATCAAACATGATACATAGCCCCGCTATGTTCCCGGCTGGCACCCAGGCCACCGAGATGGCAGAACTTCGTTTCCGCCCAGATTTCCGGGTGCACCTCGGGGTTAATCCCCAAGATTCCCTGATGCATTCTACCGCATAGCAACCCGAAAACAACCACAACGCTCGGAGTCTTCTCCGGCTAAAATATGCATAACAAAACATCACCGATCCGGAACACACGTCCGGGTAGGCTTCACACAACATGCCTATGTCCGTACTACGATTCCGGACTCTAACAAGGGGGACTTTACATATCTACCCCAAGGAATACCACGATCTCGCCGCACACTCGCGGGAGAGGGGTTTTTCCCATGCAAAGGAAGAAGAGCTTCACATGCTCAAGAAGAGAATCGTTACCCTTTCGCTTTTCCGCGGCGCCATCGAAAACTATGCGGTTGGAAAGCACCGCAACGGCGTCACCTCCGCGGATCTAGACTCGGATCGCGATTCGGAGCTCCGAAGCTCCTCCGGCGGCCGGATCTTGGTCTCCTCCTCCAAACTTGCTCTCCCCTCTCTCTAAACTCTTAGAGAGAGAATGGCTAAGGGAAATGAGGATTCCCAACCCTAAATCCCGGATAAAACCCCTCAGGAACAGCCCCCCACCGTTGGATCCAAAGCCAAGGAAACGAACGGTCAAGATTAGATCTGAAATCCCAAAAACTGGGCCGAACACGGGTTCACACACGGCCGCGTGCCTGGCCGTGTAGCTCATTCGCCGTCTCGACCAAATCTGAAAACCAGCACACGACATGTGACACGGCCTCCGACACGCCCGTGTCGCCTGCGACACGCCCGTGTCGGGACCCGTGTCACACCCCCCGTGTGCAAGATATCAACACCTCGCAGTCAGAGAGGTACACGGCTTGGTGACACGGCATTAGACACGCCCGTGTCAATCTAGACACGCTCGTGTTCGTGCCCGTGTCATTACCCGTGTACCCAACCGCACAGCATAGGTGTGACACGGCCTGGGACACGCCCGTGTCCGAGGCCGTGTTCCACCACACGACCATCATCGACCTGCAGTGGTCGACGACACGGCCAGCTCGACGGCTCGAGCTCGACACGCCCGACACGGCCTCCGACACGCCCGTGTCGGGGCCCGTGTCACCTGCACCAAAGGTCTGACTTGGCCAAATTCGATCCCCGTCGCTCCTACAACATTTTGGGGTGTTACAACCCGAAAGGCCAGCCTCCACACTATGTACCGTCGGAGTGTCGCCTCGACGTCGCAGGCCCCGCCCCCGGATGAGAAGATTACTTTTCCAGGAGGGACCTACCAGATCACGAAGATCCCTTCTGCGATGCGCTGGTGATCAGGACCGCCATCGAAAACTTCACGGTGTCCAGAATCTTGGTGGATAATGGGAGCTCCGTAAATGTTATCTTCAAAAAGGCGTTCAATGAGATGAGAGTGGAAGCCAGGAGAGTGTTGGTGGCGGACGGACCGTTGTTTGGATTCTTAGGAGAGCGGAAGGAGGTTGAGGGAGGAGTAGGGCTCCAGGTAACTCTGGGGGGGCTGTCCAGAAACTGCCGCTTTGTGATAGTGGACGCCCCCAGCAGTTACAACACGATCTTTGAGCGCCCTTTGATAAGCGCCTTCAGATGCGTGTCGTCCTCGTTCCATCAGTGTTTGAAGCTCAATTCAGGGGGGACCCATATCAGGGTGCGGGGAGATCAGAAGGTAGTCCGAGAATGCTATGTGACGACAGTGAACACCATCTCATGGAAGGGTGATGCAGAAGAACTAGAGAGGAGGATGGAGCGAGAGGAGCAGGAGGAGAGAGAGGTGGCTGGAGTAGAGGGAGGCATTGCGGGGGAGCCAGAGATGGCGGGAGAGCAAGTGGACGGAGGAGAGCAGGTGGACGGAGAGGAGCAGGAGGAGAGAGAGGTGGCTGGAGTAGAGAGACTCATTGCGGGGGAGCCAGAGATGGCGGGAGAGCAAGTGGACGGAGGAGAGCAGGTGGACGAAGAGGAGCAGGAGGAGAGAGAGGTGGCTGGAGTAGAGAGAGTCATTGCGGCGGAGCCAGAGATGGCGGGAGAGCAGGAAGGTAGGAAGGAGGTAGGAGGTACCAAGGGCGGGAAAAGGAAGATGGGGGAAATGAGGGAGTCGTCCAGAATGGAGACCCAGCCGGAAGGGAGGAAGGGATCATCGCCAGGAATGAGTCTCGAAAAATAAAGGGGGAGGACCTTGGAGAGAGCGTAGATCTTTAAGTTACATTGTGCAGGTTTAAGCATTTGAAGGAAATTTTCTAAGTACAAGTGTCGACACTTGTGAATAAACTATGTCGACACCCAGAAGCTGTGTCGACACTTATGAAGAACTTGTGTCGACACTCTGAAGTTGTGTCGACACTTATGAAGAAGTTGTGTCGACACTCAAGTTGTGTCGACTCTTATGAAGAAGTTGTGTCGACACTCAAGCTAAGTAGACAATTCTGAAGAAGCTGTATCGACACTCAAATTATGTCGACACCTGAGCCAGGAGTTCTGTCGACACCAGAAGTAATTGTGTCGACACACGGGACTTGTATCGACACACACTCAACGCCGTTTGTCGACAACAGCTATGTCGAGACCAGAAGCAGCTGTGTCGACACACTGGACTTGTGTCGACACACACTCAATGCCGTCTATTGACAACAGCTATGTCGAGACCAGAAGCAGCTATGTCAACACACAGGACTTGTGTCGACACATACTCAACGCCATTTGCCAGCAATAGCTGTATCAACACCGAAAGCATTTGTGTCGACACACAGGACTTGTGTCGACACATTCAATAGAAGATGTGTAGAGAAGTAGAAGTATGTCTGTGTCGACACTTGGAGTATTGTGTCGACACCATGAAGACTTGTGTCGACACTTGGCCAATATATGTCGACACATATGAAGCAGTCTGCTGAGTGAATTGTACTGAGTTGGAATGACTCTGACGTATCTACTGACATGTCTGGTGACTTGACAGCTGTCATTTCCAACCGGTCTGACACCTCTGACAGATCTGTCAGTAGTTTGTTAGAAACCGGATCAGCCGGTAACCATAAAGCAAACTCTATATAAGAGACAGATCGAAAACTTCAGTGTGTGAAAAAAAAGGAAAAAGAGAAACAGACTCAGAGTTGTTCTGCAAGAAAGATTCAGATTCCAATCTGAATTTAAGGAAGAAGCTGACTAAAGATCAACTTCAAAAGCAAGAAGATCCACCTTATTTTGTTCTATCAAGAAGCTTTGAGAATCTAAGTCAGGCTGGATCAGAAGAATCAGTTCAGTCAAGAACTGATCAAGGAGGCTACACCAATAGAGGAATCTAGCTGGTGAATTTGTTTGTTTCTTATTACATTTTATTTCTTGTAAGATCTATTATCAGATCTGAGTTGTAAACCTAGTTATAAAGGCTGAGGTATGACTGAGGACTGAGGTAGGATTCTAGGGAAGAATCTGAGGTAGGACTTGTGGAAAGTCTGAGTTGTAAGCCTAGTTATAAAGGCTGAGGTAGGGATGAGCCCTGAGGCAGGATTCTGGGGAAGAATCTGAGGTAGGATTTGTTATGTCTGAGCTGTAGGAACCATTTTGTTCTGAGATTGTAAGATCTGAGGATCTGAGCCAGTGGAAGGAAGATATGATGAATCCAGTTATCTACTGAATAGGCGAAGGAGGAAAGTGGATGTACCCATATCTTGGGGAACCACTATAGATCTGGTGTTTTCTATGATGTGTTTATGTTCTGTGATTTGATTAATCTGTGTTGAATAATTATATATTTGTTTGCCTAAAAGGACTTTAAAAGATTAGAACCTATTCACCCCCCCTCCCTCTAGGTGTTTAGCCTCTTCAAACAAAGTCTTTTAGGGGCAAAACAAGGCAACGGTCAGCTAAAGCTGACCAAATTATAACGACCCACCCCTTACCCGGGGCGGCGGAGCTCATTCCCTGCAATGTATTAGTCAAACCAAACATAGTAATAAAAGTGCAATTTAAGCACATTTCACAACAGGCGTAGGCACGAATGACCACACACCTCGTGCACTCAGGGAACATTCTCGGTGTCTAGATAAAAGCCAGGGACAACCACCGTTCTCCAAACGGCATCAAACATGAGCATTTGGTAGTCTTTACGGCCTGCGCAAGGACTAATACCCGTAATTATGTCTGCGACAGGCATCACTACCCATGGACGCACCACAAAGCTACTGGGTAGGTTCAGCTCTTTCCCGTTGCTCACATCGCCGGGCGAAAACTACCGCGATGCGGGTCAGCCTCCCCATTCTCATTTCTCGAATCAATACACAACCCCGTTATGCTAAACGGGTGGCTTGCAGGCCACCTGGCTGGGCTCCCAGAGCTCTCAGCCCCACAACTCAAGCCCCAGGTCTCCATGACACAGGCCACAAACAAACCAAGGATCTACTGCCTGCGGTAGCACTACCGCCTCGCGGTATCTGGCAGAAATGTGATTCTACCCAGTTTTCCGGGTGCTCCTTGGAGTTAGTCCCCAAAGTTCTCTACTGCAATCTACCGTGTAAAAACCGAAAAAACAAACATCACGGAGTCTTCTCCGGCCAATATAAGCATAATTAAAACATCACCAATCCAGACCAACATGTCCAGATGGGCTTCACACACCATGCCTATGTTCGTTCTTCGATTCCGAACTCTATATGCAAAACTACGAGGATATACCGTATCTATCCAAAGAAAAACCTCACGCTCACCGCACACTCGCGGGAGAGGGTTTCCTATGCAAAAGGAAGAGGATTTCACATATCCAAGTTGATAATCGTTACCCTTTGCGCTCTCTTCGGTGTCATGCCAAAGATCAAGACGAATGAACGCGACCGCAACGATCTTGCCTCAACAGATTCAGACTTGGTTTGCGAATCGGAACTCCGGAACTTCAACGATGGCGAGATTTACCCTCCGGCGCCGCTGCTCCTCCAGGAAAACCAGGCCAACTTCTCACTCCAAAAGAAATGAAGTAAAAACGGTCAAAATCAGGCATATAAACAAAGCTACCGCCGTGCGGTAACTAGCTAACGCCGTGCGGTACCTCCTCGATTCGAGTGTAACCGCCCAGGCCAGCCAACCACATGCTGACACGTGGACACGCCGTTACAGTACCACTATCGCCGCGCGATATGACACTAACGACGCACGATAGCCGTCGTCGGTTACAACACAACATCCGCTGCTATCGTCGGCGGTATTGCTACAGCCGGGCGATAGCCTTCCCGAGAGCTCTGCCGGATTAATTCCCCAGCTACCGTCACGCGCTAACTTCTACCACCGCGCGGTAACGTCTTTCTCGAGCTCGACGTTTTCTCGAGAGCTCGACATTTTCTCGAGAGCTCGACGTAAACCCTGGAGCTACCGCCGCGCGGTAACTAGTTACCGCTGGGCGGTAACCCCCCAGTGAAGTATCTCATACCTCAAGAAATTTGGGGCGTTACAGGGGGCCTCGGCCGCGACCCCCGCAAAAGGGGCGGCCACCCCGTGGTCGCACCGGCGTGGGGGGCCTTAGTCGTTGCCCCCGCATAAGGAGGGGTCATCGATTGGTCGCGAGTGTCCGACCCTTGGCCGCTCGGGCCAAGGGGCGGCCTTCATCGACCCCGCAAAGGTCGGTCGCCCCATCCCGGCCATTTGCCGTCGGGGAAAGCCTGGCCGCCGGACTCCGACCGCTAGTCCTCCGGGGCAGGTTTTTTTCCGGTCCAAGGGAGGGATCATCTTTTTCCTAAAAGTGCGATCTGTGTGTCCAGATCCGAGCATTTCTATTGGTCGGTTTGGTAGTTACTGGGTAAAATTACCGGACCGCCCTATAAAAGCCTATAAGTAGAACCGCTTTCTGCTTCATTTGGATCCTTTTTTTGGTTCACTAACTCCGACTGCTTTCCTGTCTTTCTCTCTCTCTACACTCCTCTTTCTACAAGAAGTCCGCCCACAAGAAACTTGGACGAACATCGCCTAGACGAACGGAGTTTCCAAAAGCAAGACAAGAGAACAGAAGCGAACGGACTCCTAGACTTCGACAAAGTCCCCGGTCGTTCGCAAGGCGGAAGAGCGAGAAACTAAACCTCAAGTTGCCACGAGAACCGGTCCAGGAAGGAGACAACCGAGTTGGCTAACTCCCCCAGAAGCGAAAGGAGCAAGATTCTCGGAAGAGCGCGAAGATCCTGAGTCGCTCAGAACTTTCCCTAATTCTCTCATCCCTCAAAGTATTACAAGGGGCGTTCTGTCGCCCTCTCCTTCACCCGAAGATTTTTGTAACAAACTCTGGAATAGTGGAAGTTAGGTCGACAGTGAATCAACCGCGTGGTTTTTCACCCCGATTGTAGGTTTTCCACGTAATCAAATCTCTCTTACACAAATCCGAAAACATCTGACTGTTTGCACACTCAACCGCTCTTTGGGCTAGGACAGTTCAAGAGATCCGGTCTAGCAGGAGCTTCGAGCGGACCCCAACCAGAGTTTCCCATTCATTCATTTTCATTAAGTTTTCATTCAGTTATTGATCTTCTTTTAGGCTTGTAGGCACACGGGATGCTAAACACATTAGACTGCTTAATTAATTTGATGATTTGAGTTCCAAAGTTAAGACCTTTTTGGGTTCTCATTTCACTAAATTTGGCTCTGTTTTTTTTGCATTTATTCAGGTCATGCAGCGGTTCATATCTCCAATACTATTATCACAGGGATCTAACTCAAAGCTCAGAGCCGACATTATTAGCATACATATAGCAAATAATGTCGAATAAAGGAAGAACACAAATTAAACATCAATCAACTGTTCATCATAGGAACGAAAGGTCCACTGCAGTCCCATCGTTGCTGAGCTTTTCCGATCATGTGAGGGCTACCTGCCGTCCCGTCGTCGTAGGAGCGCTGTGGGCAGAATATTAATTGGGGCGCCGGAAAAGATGGCTGGCGACGGAGAGAGAGAAAGAGAGGCTGCCGACAAATATTTTACTCTGTTTTTTGGGGGCGCAGTGGTCGGTCGAAGAAGAATAGGGGACTTCCAGTGCTAACTTTTTTCCGTTTTGTCGCAGAGCAGAGAGGAACGACAGGCGACAGCACATGCGGCGCCACCTACATTTGTATTTATTCTTTTTAATCTAAAAATTCGATTTTTAGTTGGGAATTAGATTTGTATATGATATGTATACAATTAAAACAGAAATTATGTTTGGTTGTTGATGGTATTCTTCAAAAAATAATTCGATGGAACCAAAAAATTTTGTCACAATCTTGATCGGGTTGCCGATACAATTTCAGCGGGATCATTCTTGCGCAATTTCGAGTTCGTTTGGTACCCCAAACGGACGACAGAACATCTCGCAAGCGGGAGTTGCCCCCGCCACACTCCCTCGCGCGGGCGCTGCTCCCAGGGCACACCAGCGGGGAATCTCAATCTCTTGTGCACCAATGCATGGAAGCAATCCCCCCGCATGCACGAGCGTGCGGGAGCGGACCCCCGCATGGGCTAACTCACCCCCCCCCCCCCCCCCCTCAAGCGCGCAGTGGCCCGCATGGGCCTCCTCTTGTTCGCACCAAGGAACGGGAGCGCCCTTCGCGTGTCGGGGAGCCCCCCCCCCCCTGGCGTGCTCTGGAGTGCCTCTCACCTCGCATCCCATCAAGCTCTCTACCGCGCTCATCAGCTTCGCCGCGCTCCTCACGTGCTTACATCGTTATGTGTGAATAGTAAAATCCTCCATCTTGGGGGTGCATGTAATAAAACCTCTCATCATTGTGTACAGATAGTAAAATCCCCCATCATTGAGATGCACATAGTAAAATCCTTCGTCATTGGATGCGGATAGTAAAATTTTCCATCATAGGAATGCACATAGTAAAATACATCGTTATTGGATGTTGTAGTAAAATCACTCATTAAGGGGTGTGGATAGTAAAACTCTCCTTCATGAGGGTGCACATAGTAAAATCTATTAGGAAAAGCTCTTATGATTTATCTTAATAAATTATTTTTTGTGATTTTACATCTTAGGTTTATTACCCATAATGTATAGTGAGGGTGATTTGATCTTAGAAATTCTAGGATGTCATTGATATAAAGGACATAAGAAAGGCATACTGAATTTAAGAGAAAAGTCATAAATTATCAACGTCGACGACATCGACTAGAAGTCGATGCAAGTTCAACTGGAATTTGACGATATTTCAAATAGAAGTCAGAGCAACTAAATTTGATAAGTCGACGACATTCAAAAGATTATATCGACCCATACTTTGACATGATATTGACCGAACGTCGACTACAGTGTGAATCCTACCGATAGTAAGAATTCGATGTTGCTTCTATTAGAACTCAACGTTACGTCGAATAAATTTCTTAATAGAATTCATTTTGAGGCTTCAATCAGAATTAATTCAAAAAGAGATTTGAATTACAGAATCTTGAAGACGTTAGAAGATGTCGACTTATATATATATATATTGAAATACAACAACAAAAAATTAGAGGATCATGAATTATTATTAAATTCATACATCAATCACCAACTACAGACGATCAAAAAATTCATATCAGATCGTGATAGATTTATTTCAACAGAGAAAGTTTGGAATGTTGGAACCGAGATTCGGTTCCACCTAGAGTTCGGACCTAGGGTGTAGCTCACACCTACTTCTCCCAAATCGTCCCTTGGTGAGAAACCTGAATTTGGAAAGTGACCCTTAGCTCTAGCGTGGAGGTCTCACCTCACACCCGGAAGACCTTTGAGATCTCCTCCTCCCTAGCCAGTGCTGAGCTAGGTGCCTTGGAGGATGAAAGAAGAAGATGAAGATTGGTGAAAATCGGATCTTCTCCAAGGTAACCCAAGGGTCTTTTAATAGATTTCTGGAAACGGCCTGCAAATAGCCGACATCCGCTGCTCTAAAATTACTGAAATACTCTGGGTTGGTCTGCCAATAGCAACATTTCCCTATTCTGAACAGCTATTCGCAGCCCACTAGGGGCAGAATAGCAGACCCTTAAGCCGGGCGAGACCCTCAAGCCGGGCGAGCTGCTCAAGGGGCCGGGGAGGGTGTCGACCTCCCGCCGCACCTTCCCCCTAAAAGGTGCCAGGGAGGGTGCCGGCCTCCCGCCGCACCCACCCCCTAAAAGAGGTCGGGGCGAGTGCTGGCCTCCCGCCACACTCGCCCACTGAAAATAGGTCGGGGCGGGTGTCGGACTCCCGCCGCACCCACCCCCTAAAAGAGGTCGAGGCGGGGGTCAGCCTCCCGCCGCACCTGCCCCCTAAAAGAGGCAAAGGCGAGTGCTAGCCTCCTGCCGCACTCGCCCCATGAAAATAGGCCAGGGTGGGTGCCGACCTCTCGCCGCACCCGCCCCCTAAAGGAGGTCGGGGCGGGTGCCGGCCTCCCGCCGCACCCGCCCCCTAAAAGAGGTCGCGGCGAGTGCTTGCCTCCCGCCGCACTCGCCCCCTGAAAATAGGTCGGGGCGAGTGCCGGCTTCCCGCCGCTCCCGCCCCATAAAAGAGGTCGGGGTGGGTGTCAGCCTCCCGCCGTACCCGCCCCCTAGAAGATAGGCTGGGGCGAGTGCTGGCCTCCCGCCGCGCTCATCCCCTGAAAATAGGCCAGGGCGAGTGTCGGCCTCCCGCCACACCCGCCCCCTAAAAGATTCCGGGGCGGGTGCCGGCCTCCAGCCCCACTCGCCCCCTAGAAGAGAGGTCGGGGCGAGTGCTGGCCTCCCGCCGCATTCGCCCCCTGAAAACAGGCCGAGGAGGCCGTCGGTCTCCCGCCGCACCCACCCCCTAAAAGAGGTCGGGCGGGTGCCGGCCTCCCACCGCACCCGACCCTTTGACCCCTTAGCCTTTGGGCTCACTTGTCCCCGGACCATTCTCTGGATTACATCTTGCGCTTTCTTGGGGACCCCACCCCGCAAATACAGGGTTGTACACAATCCCCGCTCTTTTCGAGCGAGTTCTACGCTCAGAAAGAAACATGCAAGCCGACGTATTCACTGAGTGTAGCACTCTTGGAGCCGAAAATATCTGGCATCTCCGAGGGGTTAACTTGCTATGTCAGCTAACGGGAGCCTAGGTGGCGAGATACCCTAGGGGTAGGATTTGTCTCGGGACTCTACCCCCGAAGCACATTCAACCCATCCAGCTAGTGAGAGCCTGAGTGAGGAGATCCTCTCGGGTCTGGAACCTTCTCTTTACCGAGGCACATTTGACATATCCAGCTAGTGAGAGCCTAGGTAAGGAGATCCTCTTGGGGGTCAGTTCCTTCTCTCCACCGAGGCACGTTCGACCCATCCTACTAGTGGGAGCCTGGATGAGGAGATCCTCTCAGGGTTGGAACCTTCTCTACACCGAGGCACATTCGACCCACCTAGCTAGTGAGAGCCTGGGTGAGGAGATCCTCTCAGGGTTGGAACCTTCTCTCCACCGAGGCATATTCGACCCATCCAGCTAGTGAGTGCTTGGGTGAGGAGATCCTCTCGGGGGTTGGTTCCTTCTCTCCACCGAGGCACATTCGACCCATCCAACTAGTGAGAGCCTGGGTGAGAAGATCCTCTTGGTGTTGGAACCTTCTCTCCACCGAGGCACATTCGACCCATCCAGCTAATGAGAGCCTGGGTGAGGAGATCCTCTCGGGGGTCGGTTCCTTATCTCTACCTAGGCACATTCAACCCATCCAGCAAGTGGGAGCCTGGATGAGGAGATCCTCTCGGGTTTGGAACCTTCTCTCCACCGAGGCATATTTGACACATCCAGCTAATGAGAGCCTAAGTGAGGAGATCCTCTTGGGGGTGGGAACCTTCTCTCCACTGAGGCATATTCAACCCATCCAGCTAGTGAGAGCCTGGGTGAGGAGATCCTCTCGGGGTGGAACCTTCTCCACCGAGGCACATTCGACCCATCCAGCTAGTGAGAGCCTGGGTGAGGAGATCCTCTCGGGAGTGGGACCTTCTCTCCACTGAGGCACATTCGACCCATCCAGCTAGTGAGAGCCTGGATGAGGAGATCCTCTCGGGACGAGAACTTACTACCGAGGCACATTCTACCCATTCAACTAGTGGGAGCCTAGATGAGGAGATCCTCTCGGGGTGAGATTAGGCACGTCATTCGAATCATACTAAATTCAACATCCTCAAACTGGGAAATTTTTAGGATACATGACCTCCTGACTCAGCTGGTCAGGGGTAGAGCTCATTACATAAACATAATAGGGAACAGACTTTACCAAAGCAAGGTTCCTTCAGGATACTTAGGTATGATGGTCATCATTCGCCTCCATCTCCTCTGATACCTCTATCCTGCTCAAGCTCTCCATGATCTCATCCATCTCCTCTGCCCTGGCTAGCAAGGTGATGGTGTTGATGACAGTGACATAACACTTCCTTGCAATCCTGGGGTCTCCCCTGATCCTGACTTGGATCCCTCCAGTATTAAACTTGAGGCAATGGTGAAATGATGACGACACACAACGAAAGGCGCTGATGAGGGGTCTTCCAAAGATTGCATTGTAACTGCTCGGAGCATCAACAATGATGAACCGTCAGTTCCTTGAGCCCCCCCAACTTCACCTAGAGTCGACTCCACCTTCTACCTCCTTCCTTTCCCCTGAAAATCCGAACAGGGGTCCATCCAAAGCCAACACCCTCATTGGTTCCACCTTCATCTCGTCAAATACTTTCTTGAAAATAACGTTGACGAAGATCCCATTGTCAACCAAGATCCGGGATACGGTGTAGCCTTCGATGACTGTCTGGATGACTAGTGCATCGCAGAACGGATCCTCATGATCAGGCATATCCTTCATTGAGAAGGTGATCTTCTCTTCTGGGGGTAGGGTCTAGGATGTCGAGGCGATGCTCCGACGGCACATGACATTGAGGCTTGCCTTTCGAGTGGCCTCGATCCCCACTCCTCTGTGGATCACTCTTATACCTCCTCGGGATCCTATATCGACCCGGTCCTCACATACGTCATCTTCCCTTACTTTGGGTAGAACTTCTTCAATCTGCACCGGCAATTGCTGGTGGGCTGGGCCTTTCGCCTCTCTCACTTCTAGGAATTCGGGGCAAGTAGTTGTGGCGTGACCCTCTACCTGGTGGAAGTCACAGTATGACAACACTCTTCCTTCCCTTCTTTGACGGGCTGGGTGATTTCTCCTGTTACCTCTTCCCCCTCTTCCTATCGTCATGGCTTGCTACGGTGGGGGTAGGATCTGTCTAGGGGCTTGCCTCTGGAAGTTGAACCTCCCTTGGCCTCCATGGAAGTTCCCCCCACCCTAGATGAGACCTCTTCCAAGACCCTGAACGGGCCCTCCCCGTTGCCTCCAACCAGGCTCCGGACCTTCCTAAGGTCCCTGGAACCCCTGAGCTCTCTACTCTTCTCTCCTTCTTCCCTCCTGATGCCTCGAGCCACCTTGCTCCTTCTACTATGCCTCTATTAACCTTGCCAACTTCTTGACAAACGCCGGGATGGCCTCCTTAGTTGTTATCTCCTCTACCGCTCTTTCCATCAACTCCTTGAAGAATAGGGGGCCATTCGGGTCAGACTCATCTTGAAGAACCCCTCACGTAAGCCCACTATAAACGTCATCTAGAGGGCATACCCCGACATCTCCTGGATTTCAAGGATCTCTTCTTGGAACCTGTCCACATATTAGGCCAACGACTCCTCCGCCCTCTATCTTATCAGGAAGATGGACTCGGGACTCTTCCTCCTCTTTTTAGAAGTGGAGAAGCGAAGCTGAAAATTTTGGCTCAAGTATTTGAACTCGTAGATCGATCTCGCTGGGAGTTGATGGAACCAATCTCTTGCCTTGTCTTTCAACGTGATCGCGAAGAGGTAACACTTGAATGCATTCATCATCGGCCTAGTAGAGACCGTATCTTTGAACCACTGCGGGTGCTGGATGGGGTCATGAAGTACGAAAAGTAGATATATTGTTGGTACCCTAGTTTGGATTTGAGTTTAGTCTTCTCATTTAGTTTCTTGACCCAAGATTTATCTATGGTCAAAGGATAGTTGTTTAGTTAGATTGCTCTAGTTGTAGAGTTGTCACTTATCCATATGAAAATTTGGTTAAGTTGTTTTTGGTTCGACTATAGTCGAACGCCGCTCGACTATCGTCTATCGACTGGTCGACGATCGTCTATCAGTTGGTCGACGTTTGTATGTCAGCAGATCGTCTATCTCTGAGTTAGTTCAACTCTCGTTAGCTCGACGTTCTGTGGTATCTGCCTCGTCGATCGTCGAACCCCGCTCGACTTCTTTTGACCAGACAGATCTCTTGATAGTTCAACTATCTGCTTGGATAGTTCAACTATCTGATAGCTCGACTATCTGTCTTGATAGATCGACTATCTGTTCTGTTTGATAGTTCGACTATCTGCTTGGATAGTTCAACTATCTGATAGCTCGACTATCTGTTTGATAGGTCGACTATCTGTTTTGCTTGATAGTTCGACTATCTATTTGATAGGTCGACTATCTGTTTTGCTTGATAGTTCGACTATCTGTTTGATAGGTCGACTATCTATTTTGCTTGATAGTTCGACTATATGCCTTGATAGCTCAACTATCTGATAGCTCGACTATCTGTTCTGATAGGTCGACTATCTGTTGTGGTAGTTCGACTATCTTCTTTGATAGTTCGACTATTTGTGTCGTTCGACTATCTGTTCTGATAGGTCGACGATCTCTGTGCTTCGGTCGATAATCTCCGAGGGTCGTTCGACGTTCTTTTGTCTGTCTTTAGTAATTTTGTACTCCTTCTGTTCTATGATTTATTTCCTGTCTATTTAGCATATTTTATTAAAGATTATTTCATTGATTTTATGCATACATCTCAAGGCAATCTTTGCCCCATCCTTTGTGCATAAGTCATACTTTATCTGACAAAGTTCTTTGTCTTATTAGTTGAAATATCTTTTTGTTTTATCTGTCAAGCTGTCCTTTATAGCCGTTAGACTAAAAAAGTCTTCTCTGACCGTAAAGAGTTTGTTCTGATATGACTTTCTTTAGTACTCCTTTTATCAGATTAGATTTGCAGCTTCTTAGAAAGCTTTATCCCTTTATAGCATGTCTACCTACAGGATATGTTTTGTTTTGTGCTACTTGCAGCCCAGATCGAAGATCTCAGAAGAAGACAAAATTCAAACCAAGATTAGAGCCGTTACAAAGGCCCATATTTAAAGAGCTTCTTTTGAAATAAGAGAAGATATACATATACAATATACACAACACATAGAGAGATACACAGATTCAAAGCAAGAAGAAATATACAGCTCTCAGTCATTGATACATTCAACTGAGAAGATCATCCTTCTTCAACTCTCTCTTCTTCAATCCTGAGTTCATCCTGCTGCAAGGAACATTCACTCAGAGTCTCTAGAAGAAGAAGAAGAAAGAAAAGCTATAGAGAAAGAACAATCATTCTACAATCAAGAGTCTTCTTCAAGCTTCTCCTTCAGAATTTCAAGACAGTTCTCTGTCAAGAATTCAGAAGAGTTCCTGCACCCTGAAGCAAGACTTCTTCCTGGATATTCTCTAAGCCAGGGGCAGCCTTGATTCTTTAAAGCTTTCTAGCTCTGTGCAATCCACTAGCTTCTCTAATCTGTTTTAACAATAGAGAAGAAACTTTAACTCTCTCAACCTCTTGTATAAAGGGTTATTACTCCCTTTAAATGTGAACCTTGGTGGCAGGGCACCTAATCAAAAACCTGTGTTGGATTTTGAGCTCCTGATCAAAAGCTCAAAGGGTCTACTTGATCTACCTGAAGCAGATCAGTTGGTGGCAGGGCACCTGAACAAAAACCTGTAGTGGATTCCTACCAAGGTGGTAGAAGAGTGGACGTACCTATTTAGAGGGAACCACTATAAACTTCTTGTGTCGTCTGTGTTGCTTCATTTAATTGTTGCACTGTGGCTGTGAGTAGAAATAACTAGGATTGCTAGTTGTCGTGATAGGACCAAAGCTCAACTGTAATTACAGTTAGCTTTCTCTAGTGCACTTCACTTTGTGTTAGGCTCTAGGGTTTCAAATATCTATAAACTCATTCCACAAATTTACTCTAAGGGAGTTGAGTAGGGTATCATAATTTTTGAATACTCTATTCACCCCCCCTCTAGAGTTGTATCTATCCTCACTTTCAATTGGTATCAGAGGGAGGTTGACTGACTGTACAAGCTAACACCTGAGTCACAAGATCTAGATAGATACCAAGCATATAGATATTCACTTCATGGCCCAGTCCAAGGATTACTCTAGCACTAGACCTCCAGCTTGCAACTTAGCTAAGTTTAGCATCTGGAAGGCAAGAATCAAATTATATATGAACTCTATTGATGAAGACATTTTTTCTTCTATTTTGACAGGACCTCCAATACCTCCTGCTGCAGCCACTGTTACAACATCTACAAATCTCAGTGTAGTGCCTCCTCCAGACTACAATGATGCCTACAAGAAGGCAAAGGTAGCTGATGCCAAAGCTATGAACATTCTGGCTCAGACTATGTCTGATGAAATCTTCCAGAAAGTGACTGATTGCACCTCTGCAAAAGCCATGTGTGACTCACTGAACCAGATTGTAGCTGGTTTAGCTGATGAAAGGAAGGACAGAAGGTCTAACCTTATATCTCAGTATGAAAACTTCAAGAAGACTGAAGCTGAATCAGTTGAAGCCATGTACACCAGGCTCAGCTCAATCATCAATGAGCTGAGAACTCTTGATAAGGAGATTACATTGACAGAGGTCAATGATAAGATACTGATGTGCTTCCCCAGCACATGAGATCTCAGGATCTGGCCTATCAAGGAGGCCAGAAGTACAACTGAAATCTTAACTGAAGCCCTCCTTGGAAAGCTCAAATCTTTTGAGCAAGTTCTAAAGACCAGGGAAGCTGAGGCTGAAGCCAAGACTCCAACTCCAGCAAGAAAAGAGCAAACTCTTGCTCTCAAAGCTACTGATGCTTCTGAAGGAAGCCAATCCAATGAGGAGTTGATGACACTCTTTGCCAAAAGGTTTCTCAAGATGGGAAGAAAAGACTTCAGAAAGAAATCTTCAAGATATGAAGATAAACCAAGGTATGACAGATCTCCTGCTAAAAAAATTATTTGTTATGGCTGCGGGAAACCTGGACACATTCTACCAGAGTGTCCAGAGGAAAAGAGCAAAGAAAAGAGAAAAGAAAAAGAACATCATAAGAAGCACTCCAAGTCCTCCTCCTACAAAAATAAGAAGAAGGAGAAAGGATTTGTTGCTGAGACCTGGAGTGACACAAATGAGGAATCTTCCTCCTCAAGCTCCAGTGAAGATGAGGAAGAGAAGAAGGCAAAGGAAATTTGCCTAATGGCAATTGATGCCTGCAGCAACCACTCAGCTGCAGAGAGTTCTGATGATGATGAAGAAATGCCTACAGAAGATCAGGTATTATCTTCTTATGATTTTTCTTCTACTGAATTTAAATCCCTTTGTTTAGATTTAATCAGTTCAGAAAAGGAAATTAAGGAACTTAGAAATAAGTTAGCTGAATCAGAATCTATTTCTAATGAAAACACTAGGCTAGAAGCAGAACTCACTAAGTCTAGTGAAGAAATAAAGTTTCTTAAAAATGAACTAGCAAAGTCCAAGAGATTAGAAGAATCTTTAAATGGTAGAAGCCTTAAGCTGCTAGAAATCACTAGCATGACAAACACTAGGTCAGGCAATAATAAGCTAGGCTTAGGAGCCTCATCAAGTGAACCCCCATTGGTTCTTAAAAATCATCTTTCAACTCCAGTAAACTTTATTTTAGCTGATGGAATAAAGAACACTGATCAAGTAAAACAAGTTAATCAAGCCTTAAATAAAGCTAAAAGAGAAAAGAGAAAACAAATATTTAAAGAGCTATAAAAAGCGTCGAACGCTCCTCGACGATCGAAGGCTCAATGGTCGAACGATGCTCGACGATCTGAGCATCAATCGTCGAACGCTGATCGACGATTTCAATTTGATTTTCAAAATTACAACCAGAACCTTAGAAACCCTAGGTTTGTGGACCCATTAACTGCTTGGAGTATCCCACCTAGGAGATCTTACCCTTTAGGATATAAAACTCAACCTGCTTATTCTTTTATTTCAAGTTTTCATTATGAGAAGAATAATGGACCCAAGGTTACCTGGGTCCACAATGTCTAATTGTCTATTCTGCAGGTGAAGACCTATCCATATACTAAAGACAAATGGTATTTGGATAATGGCTGTTCCAAACATATGATAGGAAATAAAGACAATCTGTCAAGATTCAAGGCCAAGCTTGGACCAAAGGTGATCTTTTGGGATTCTAGCTATGGTCAAACTGAAGGATATGGTAGGATTACCATTGGAGCAGTAACTTTCAAGAGGGTTGCATATGTAACTGGACTGAAGCACAACCTTATCTCAGTAAGCCAGTTATGTGATGCAGGATATCAGGTATCTTTCACTAACTCTCTCTGTAATATTACTTTAAATAGTAATGTTGTGTTAGTAGGTATTAGACAGGGTAATATTTATTTAGTATATTTTGATTCAACCCATTCTGAAATCTGCTTATTTAATGAAGTAACAAATAACAATACCTTATGGCATAGGAGGCTTAGCCATGTTAACCTCAAGAACATATCTAGGTTATCTAAATACAACCTTGTTAGAGGTTTACCTTCTTGCCCCTACAAGAAGGAGAGCCTATGCAAGGCTTGTCAATTAGGCAAGCAAACCAAAAACTCCTTTAAATCTGTAAATAAAAGTGATTCACCTAGAATCTTATATTTATTACATTTGGACCTTTTTGGCCCAATAAATGTACAGAGTCTAGGAGGGAAGTATTACACTTTAGTAATTGTAGACGACTTCTCTAGGTTCACTTGGGTGTTCTTCTTGAGTACTAAGGCTGATAACTTCAAAGTTCTTACAGATTTTCTGCTATGTGTGCAGACTGAGTATTCTACTCATGTTGCCTTGATCAGAAGTGATCATGGTACTGAGTTTGATTCTCTTCTCATGCAAGAATTCTGTGAGAAAGAAGGTATCAAACATAGCTTCTCTGCTCCTAGAACTCCCCAACAAAATGGGGTAGTGGAAAGGAAGAATAGAACCCTGATTGAAGCTGCTGGAACACTATTGGCAGATGCTAACATACCTCTCTCTTATTGGGTAGAAGCTGTTAGCACAGCTAATTATGTCTTGAACAGAAGTCTTATACACAAGCTTAAGAGTAAAACTCCTTATGAGTTGCTTAAAGGAAAGAAACCTAAAATTAATTATTTTAGAGTATTTGGTTGTGTAGTATACATTCATAACAATAACAAAGAATACCTTAGAAAGTTTGAAGCAAAAGCTTCAATGGGAATTTTTCTTGGATATTTCCAAGTAAGCAAAGATTATAGGGTATTTAATAAATCAACTTCTAAAATTGAGGAGTCTGTACATGTTTCTTTTGATGAATCTCAGATGTATTACAAGGAGAAGGAAACTTCCCCTTCCTCAAGTTCATTGCAGGTATCAGAATCTAATAAAGATGTTATCCAAGAGATTCTCCCTCTTTCAACTCTCCACATCACTGATTCAGACAGTGATGGAGACACTGTGGAAGCAGTTGTTGTACCACCAACAATTGATCCAATTCCACCTGAGGAATTAATCCCAACTGTTGCTGAAGATCACATCCCACCTGCTGATCTTGTCACACTTAGAGATCATCCTACATCTCAAGTGATTGGAGACATATCAGCCAGTGTACAAACAAGATGACAATTAAGACAGGATGTGATGCATGCTTATTTCCTTTCACAAGTTGAGCCCCTCACCATAAAAGATGCTGAGCTAGATCCCCACTGGATCATTGCTATGCAAGAGGAACTCAATCAATTTGAAAGATGTAAAGTATGGACTTTGGTTCCAAGACCAAAAGGCCAACTGATCATAGGCACCAAGTGGGTGTTTAAAAACAAGTTGGATGCAAATGGAATTATTATAAGGAACAAAGCTAGGATTATAGCTCAGGGCTACAGACAGGAGGAAGGTATAGACTATGACCAAACCTTTGCCCCTGTTGCAAGGCTAGAGGCAATAAGAATCTTTCTAGCCTATGCAGCCTATATGAAGTTTAAGGTATTTCAAATGGATGTCAAGAGTGCCTTCCTAAATGGTGAGCTAAAGGAAGAGGTGTTTGTTGAACAACCTCCTGGGTTTGTTTCTCCAACTCAACCCTCATTTGTGTACAAGTTGCAAAAAGCTCTTTATGGACTTAAACAAGCACCCAGAGCCTGGTATGAGACTCTAGCTAGTTTCCTGTTAGAGCACAACTTTGTTAGGGGAGTAGTTGATAGAACCCTTTTCGTTAAGCATCACAAGGACACCATCCTGTTAGTTCAAGTGTACGTGGATGATATTATTTTTGGCTCTACTGATCCCAAACTGTGCAAAAAGTTCTCTGACCTGATGCATTCTAAGTTTGAGATGAGTAGTATGGGTGAGCTGTCTTACTTTCTTGGTCTCCAAGTAAAGAAAGATGCTGATGGCATCTTCATCTCCCAATCCAAATATGCCAAGGAATTGGTAAAGAAGTTTGGGATGGCTGATGCTTTAGCAATGCATACACCTATGGCTACTAATGTAGTTATAGATTTTGATGATCAGGGTAAGACAGTTAATCAGAAAAATTATAGGGCCATTGTTTGTTCCCTGTTGTATTTAACTGCAAGTAGACCAGATATAATGTTTGCCACATGCCTATGTGCTAGATTCCAGGTCAACCCCAAGGAATCTCATTTGATTCTTCTCAAGAGAATTTTGAGATACCTGAAGGGATGTCCAAATTTAGGATTATGGTACCCAGCTGAATCAGAATTTGAGTTAATTGGATACTCTGATTCTGACTATGCTGGTTGTAGATTTGACAGGAAAAGTAACTCAGGAACTTGTCAGTTCCTGGGAGAGAGATTGGTCTCTTGGTTCTGTAAGAAGCAGGCTTCTGTCTCAACTTCAACTGCTGAGGCTGAATATATAGCAGCTGCCAGTTGTTGTTCACAGATCCCGTGGATTCAAAACCAGCTTTTGGATTATGGGTACACACACAAGAACACCAAAATCATGTGTGATAGTACCAGTGCTATCTCCATTGCACAAAATCCTGTGCACCACTCTAGAACCAAGCACATTGAGATTAAACACTATTTCCTGAGAGATTGTGTGGAAAAGAACAAGATCAGTATTGAGTTCATATCCACTGACCTTCAGAGAGGTGATATTTTCACCAAGCCCTTAGATGAACAGAAGCATCTATTCTTTTTGGTTCAACTAGGCATGATTAATGGAAAAGACTAAGTGTGACTTCTGCCTTTGTTGAAATCTATTTGAAGATCATCGAACGACGTTCGACGATAGTCGAACAGGTCGAGCCTATCGTCGACCTACGGGCGACGACAGCTTATTTGTTTGTGAAGACAGAAATAGTCAAACGATTGATCGACTACTCTGCTTCAGGAAACGATCGTCGAACGACCGTTCGACCATCTTCTCCAGTATCTGTTAAAATAGATCGACGATTGCTGTTTTAATATAAAACCGATGGTCGACCTAGGTTAATAGATCGTTCTTTTTGTCGTCGACGGAGCTCATCGTTTCGTATTCCGTCTTTCTGTTTGAGCTCATCCTCGCGCTCTCTGCCGTTTCGCTTTCGTCGTCTCTCTCGTCTTCTCCAACCCAATCAATGGCGATTGCTCCAGCTCTTCTGTCAGTGATGAAGTTCGACGCCGGCTTCAGCGTAGATTTTGACTCCTTCAGCGCCTGTGATTCTGATATAGTAGAAATCCTCCAGCTCTGCAAGGAACAAGGATTGGAAAAGCTAATGTCCACAAGGATCAAGATAAACATCCCAGAGATTAAAGAGTGGGCCTTCACTTCATCTTCTAGTGACGAATCTATGACTAGGACGATTGGCGGCGAAGAGGTAAGCTTGACTCCTGCCGTATTAACTGATATTTTCGGATTACTGAATGGTGAAGAGGAATATGAACAAGATACCCCAGAGTTTGGGAGGATGTTGATCGAATTAGGACATGTAGAAGGCATTCCTTCTAAATTACTAAAGGTTAATTTTCCGTTAAGGATAAAGTTCTTGGCTGAACTAGTTGGAAAAGTGTTTCTGGGCAAGCATTCTGCTCATGATAACATCACCAGACAATAGTTTGCCTTGATGTGTGCAATAGTAAATAAGAAACATATAAATTGGGCAGGAATTATGTTTGACTTGATCAGGAAGAAGAATAGCAAGAAGGAAGTAACCCTGGGTAGGGTACTTGGGATATTTCTAAGAGAGAAATATCCCCACCTGTTGGTTACAGTCTCAACATCCATCAATGCCAGTAAGAAGATGGATCCAACATTGTTTGTTAAGTGGAAAAGGAGCTTTCAGAAGCCTTCTCCAGCAGGGGTAGCTCCAGTTGTGTCTGAGAGCACAAGGACTGTTTTAGTCACTCCCCACCTACATGAAGCAGGCTCATCCATTCTCTCCATTCCATCCACTTCTTATGCATTACCATCCACTTCTACTGAAGTGCCATCCACTTCTGCTTTACCATCTACTTCAATTGAAGTTCCATCTACTTCAATTGAAGTACCATCTACTGCCTCTCTTCTTCTTGATTCCTCCACAATTCTCCATGCATCACCACCAGCATCTCCACTTCCTTCTCATCTTGCTAGGATTTCTCATCCTAGTTTTGATTTATTGGTTTCTGAGCTATCCACTCCTCCTCAGTCACCAATTCCTCATTCAGATCATATTGATCTTCCTGCATCCACCCATCAATCCCCAGTTCACACTCCATCTCATTAGGAGAACACCATCCCTGATGATCATCCATCTACTGTGATTCCTCCACCATCATTTGAAATCACACCAGCCTTCATTGCAACCATCTTGGAGCTAATTACTCCTTCAATCAAAATCATGATTGAAGAAGCAATTTCCCCTCTCATTTCTTCCATCTCTACCTTGTCATCTTCCATCCTAGCCCTCTCAAAATCTGCTGAGCCATCTTCAGTTAGGGGCCTGACTTCAGTTTCTACTGAAATCAGGCAGGGGGAGATGTTCGAGGAAGATGCCTCAGGACTGCCCCTTGTTTCTCATCCAGCAGAGCCCCAAGCAGAGAGTCAAGAAGTAACAGTAGTTCCAGTTGATATTGCCTCATCTTCTGCAGTTCCAGCACCAGTTCAGAAGCCTTCCGATATCATAATGGAAGCAGAATTTGCGTTCAAAATATGCCTTGAAGAAGCTTCTACTCCCTTAGTTGCTCTATTCCTAGAAGGAGTCATTACCTCCTTTCTAGATGACTTGTGGGAGTTAGGAAGTTCTGAAGAAAATCCTGAAGGTAATTCACTTACTCATTTCCTTGACATATTAACTGACATGCTAGTCTGTGAATACCTAGAGGGATGTTTCAATTTCATTTAGTGAATCTGTGTTCCTGATACCATAGATCTAGTGGAAGAAGTTCAAGCTGCTCCAGAACCAGCGTCACAACCAGTTCCAGAAGCAGTGCAAGAACCTGCTATTCAAGATCATGTATCTTCTCCTCCAGCTCAGGTAGCTGTGAATGATGAACTGGTCCTCATGATAGTTGCAATTGAGAAAGAAAAAGTTTCAGATGTTCAAGAAGAAAAGTCTACAGTCTGGGATGACACCCCAGGACTTGATCTAGATACTCTTCTGACACAAGATTCCTTAGAAGAAGAGAAAGGAAAAGCTGCATTAAAAGACAAAGAAAAAGCTGTGCAAGAAGCCTTTGATCCTTATGATCAACCTCCATCATCTAATTCTGAGGATAAGGATGACTCTGATGATTCAGAAGAGTCTAAGAAAAAGAAATCTGCTAAAAGGAACAGGAAAGCTGATGCTCCTCCTCCATCTAATCCTGATCATGATGTCCCATATTATATCTTGAAAGGAATAGACCCCAAGTCCAAAGAATATCAGCACTGGATGGGATTTTCCAAGAATCAGCAAAAGCAAAGAAAGAAATCCAAAAGGTATGATAGTCCAGCTCCAAAATGGACCCCTAGAGGTCCTCCTCCTCCACCTCCCAGTGCAGGAGCGTCTGGTAATATGTCTGCAAATCTTTCAGCCCCGTCTGCTAGATTCACTCCATCTCAATCTCATCAAAGAAAAAGCAATCCAGGATATCAAAGCAGATCCCAATCTGGATATCAAAGGCAAGCTGATGCAAGAGAGCAAGTAAAGGAGGTAGTATATCAGAAGCCAACTTTTTCTCCTCCTCCTTCTCCCAAGAGAAGAGCATCTCCTTCAAAATAAACCAAAAGCATATCTTCCTCAAAGCCAGCTCAAGCAAAGAAAACTGATTCAAAAGGTAAAAGGGTTATTTTCTCTGAAAAATCAAGTAAGAAATATGTTGAGTTTGCTCCTCCTTCTTCCTTAGTTATTCAAGAAAATAGAGAGCCAGCTGCAAGTATGTTAGAACTATCTACTAGATTCAGAACTGTAAAACCTTTAGATTCAACTGGTGAAAATGAATATGAAAGTCAAGAGCTTAATCCTGATTTCAGGATTGCTAGATTTCTTGAACTAGTTGGATCAGCCCAGATCAGAAAAGCCAAAGTTGAAGGAAAAGATATTACAGGCTTAACTACTATGTCTAAATTCAGAAAGAAGGAGCTAGACAAATTCCAGGTTAGACCTGAGGTCTTTGATCCTTCAAAATATATGGAAAAGCACCCTAAAGTAGTAGTACCAAGAACAGGAGAATCTAGAATTATTGGAGAACAAGATTTAAAGATATCAAAGAAAGAAGCTTTAGATCCTTTCAGAAAAATTTCTTTTCTTCCTAGTTCCTCTGTATCTAAACCAGATTCTGATGCTTCTTAAGTTTCATTGATTGGCAGTTGTTTATTTGTCTGTTTGATTGATGCTATTTGCTGCTTAGATATTTCCTTTCCTGTGTTATATTTATTTCCAGTAGTTTGTTTTGTTTGTTTTGTTATTGAGAGACTTAACCCAAATACGAGGAGATTGTTGGTACCCTAGTTTGGATTTGAGTTTAGTCTTCTCATTTAGTTTCTTGACCCAAGATTTATCTATGGTCAAAGGATAGTTGTTTAGTTAGATTGCTCTAGTTGTAGATTTGTCACTTATCCAGATAAAAATTTGGTTAGGTTGTTTTTGGTTCGACTATAGTCGAACGCTGCTCGACTATCATCTATTGACTGGTCGACGATCGTCTATAAGTTGGTCGACGTTTGTCTGTCAGCAGATCGTCTATCTCTGAGTTAGTTCAACTCTCGTTAGCTCGACGTTCTGTGGTATCTGCCTCGTCGATCGTCGAACTCCGCTCGACTTCTTTTGACCAGACAAATCTCTTGATAATTCAACTATCTGCTTGGATAGTTCAACTATCTGATAGCTCGACTATCTGTCTTGATAGATCGACTATCTGTTCTGTTTGATAGTTCGACTATCTGCTTGGATAGTTCAACTATCTGATAGCTCGACTATCTGTTTGATAGGTCGACTATCTGTTATGCTTGATAGTTCGACTATCTGTTTGATAGGTCGACTATCTGTTTTGCTTGAAAGTTCGACTATCTGCCTTGATAGCTCAACTATCTGATAGCTCGACTATCTGTTCTGATAGGTCGACTATCTGCTGTGGTAGTTTGACTATCTTCTTTGATAGTTCGACTATCTGTGTCGTTTGACTATCTGTTCTGATAGGTCGACGATCTCTTTGCTTCGGTCGACGATCTCTGAGGGTCGTTCGACGTTCTTTTTTCTGTCTTTAGTAATTTTGTACTCCTTCTGTTCTATGATTTATTTCCTGTCTATTTAGCATATTTTATTAAAGATTATTTCATTGATTTTATGCATACATCTCAAGGCAATCTTTGCCCCATCCTTTGTGCATAAGTCATGCTTTATCTGATAAAGTTCTTTGTCTTATTAGTTGAAATATCTTTTTGCTTTATCTGCCATGCTGTCCTTTATAGCCGTTAGACTCAAAAAGTCTTCTCTGGCCGTAAAGAGTTTGTTCTTATGTGACTTTCTTTAGTACTCCTTTTATCAGATTAGATTTGCAGCTTCTTAGAAAGCTTTATCCCTTTATAGCATGTCTGCCTGCAGGATATGTTTTGTTTTGTGCTACTTGCAGCCCAGATCGAAGATCTCAGAAGAAGATAAAATTCAAACCAAGATTAGAGCCGTTACAAAGGCCCATATTTAAAGAGCTTCTTTTGAAAGAAGAGAAGATATACATATACAATATACACAACACATAGAGAGATACACAGATTCAAAGCAAGAAGAAATATACAGCTCTCAGTCATTGATACATTCAACTGAGAAGATCATCCTTCTTCAACTCTCTCTTCTTCAATCCTGAGTTCATCCTACTGCAAGGAACATTCACTCAGAGTCTCTAGAAGAAGAAGAAAAAGAAAGAAAAGCTATAGAAGAAGAACAATCATTCTACAATCAAGAGTCTTCTTCAAGATTCTCCTTCAGAATTTCAAGACAGTTTTCTGTCAAGAATTTAGAAGAGTTCCTGCACCCTGAAGCAAGACTTCTTTCTGGATATTCTCTAAGCCAGGGGGAGCCTTGATTCTTTAGAGCTTTCTAGCTCTGTGCAATCCACTAGCTTCTCTAATCTGTTTTAATAATAGAGAAGAAACTTTAACTCTCTCAACCTCCTGTATAAAGGGTTATTACTCCCTTCAAAAGTGAACCTTGGTGGCAGGGCACCTGATCAAAAACCTGTGTTGGATTTTGAGCTCCTGATCAAAAGCTCAAAGGGTCTACTTGATCTACCTGAAGCAGATCAGTTGGTGGCAGGGCACCTGAACAAAAACCTGTAGTGGATTCTTTCCAGGGTGGTAGAAGAGTGGACGTACCTATTTAGAGGGAACCACTATAATCTTCTTGTGTCGTCTGTGTTGCTTCATTTAATTATTGCACTGTGGCTGTGAGTAGAAATAACTAGGATTGCTAGTTGCTGTGATAGGACCAAAGCTCAACTGTAATTACATTTAGCTTTCTCTAGTGCACTTCACTTTGTGTTAGGCTCTAGGGTTTCAAATATCTATAAACTCATTCCGCAAATTAACTCTAAGGGAGTTGAGTAGGGTATCATAATTTTTGAATACTTTATTCACCCCCTCCCCCTCTAGAGTTGTATCTATCCTCACTTTCATATATATAATGCAATGCAAGTGTACGTGTCACGTCAAGTAATAAAGTAGAAAGTAGAGTGTCAAATCCACATGAACAATATTTTTACTTAACCTTATGAGTCATAGTAATATTCTTTTCTGCTAAGTCAAGCAAAATCACAGTTTTGTAGAGAAATGAAATAAAACTAGTATGTGAAACTAAATTACTGAGAATAGATAATAATGAGACATACAAGCTTTGTATATTGATCCTTATCCTTAGCTTGCCTTTGTGAGAAAATATAAGTGAACTTAAATTAATTATTATCTTATGAAAATCCTGAACCTGCGAAGAGCATCTCTCGATTTGATCATTGCGTTGTGCATATTTAGTGAGTAGCTTTAAATAAAAGGTATACAAGTAAACATATGTATAAAAGTGAGGATCTTAACTCCACGACTAGAATAATAGCGATACGCTACATCATATGTAGCCAAATTAAATTCTCGAGACTTACGAACGCAGCTTTTGCATATAGAATGCAGTAAAAAGCAGAAGATGATAATTTCTTATCGTCATCACTAAAGAAGAGAATGAAATTTAAGATAAAAACTAATATAATTCAGTTGATCATGTAAGTATACAGGCAAACTTCAGAAAATTCACAACATAAAAAATTCGTTAGAGGATTAGTTCCTCATTGCCAGAATCACCGGGTAATGCAATGGTAAATGAGCAGTCATAGTAATAGAAAATTTATGATAAGCAAACCAAATGGTTTCCGAGACAGCCCGCTAAATTTCGTCGCCCAAGTCACTGTGATTCTCCTTCGATTCTCCTCTATCAGATCTCCTCCTCTCTGGTAATTCTCCCTTCTATATATAGTGATTCGCCCCTTAAAGAGTCTTTAATTCGTTGAAGGAACGCCTCCTTTCGGTCTTGTAACCGTCACCAATTTGATTTCAAAATTCAAGATTTCCGTCAGCAATTTATTGCAACAACTTTGTTTCTGGAAAAATAGGAATAATTAGGTAATAAATAATATGTTGTAACAACTTTGTCTCTGGATAAATACTCATAATTCGGCATTAAGCAATTTGTTGCAACAATTTTTCTGAGTACTAGAGTTGATTATATTTTATTTCTCCAAAATGATTCCTTTTTTGTATTTTTCAATGAAAACTTCATATTCTCAAATTTAAAACCTGAATTATAACAAAATATAATTTAAAACCTATTTTGCTTAATTCAATGATAGTTTGCTACTTTTAAAGGATGAAACGTGTAAATAAGCTGCTGAAATAACTTCTTTTTGAGAAGTTATCACACCACATACTTAAATATTTGCTAGTCCTTAGTAAGAATGATTTAGAGCCACAAATTAAGGGAAAAATAACCATCAAGATATTAATTTAAATGACTCTTTTCTTGAAATTAATCAATAAAAACTAACTCAAGAAATTTACTTCAACCAATTGGTAAACATATCAATAATTAAGATTTCAAACAGTCACTCATCAATTAGTTTGATAAACGATAAATCTCAATTATGACTTCTGGTGAGTGTGTGCTATTCCGTAGAATCATTTAATTTCTCGCAACTTCTTCTCATTGGACTTTCACAACATTAGGCTAAGGTAGAAACATAAACCCAAGTTGTGACTTAGCCTCCACAAAAGTTCAGAGTTTACAGGAGAGAAAGTCATAAGAGCCAGCAAAATTGAGGTTTTTGGCTTGATTAGAATTGTATGACTGGAATTTGGATAGTGGATATGTATTTCCCTAGATATTTTAATCAAACAGACTCTCCAAATTATGAGGTGTATTTTTTCTAATCAACACAAATTTCTTCTCTTTTTTACATGTCATAGTAGGAATCATTCCAAGAGTATGTAATCATGCACATTTAGGCCCATATCACTATGTCAATATACATTTTTTTATTTCTTCTCTTTTTTTTACACACCCATAAATGAGAGATATACTAAAGTAGGGAACTTTATGCATAGAATAGTAGATATTAGGATGACAAGACAAACTCAAGAGGGTTGGTTGACGATCGGCAATAAGTCTTGAAGAGATTAAAAGGCTGTCTTATTCCTTTTTCTCAATTAATTACCAAAACCTACGTCTTAGCCTCCATCATCACCTCATTTCTCGTTTTAATCTTCACCATTATTTGGAAAAGTCAGCAAAAATATGTTGATAAGAGGTAAACTCTTTTAGGGAATATTGTGAATGGATAGAAATACTTAAAAGAACTTTAACGCATCTTATTAATTTTAAGTTCCAAGTTTAAAATATTTAAGACTGACAAGACCACCAATCAATTACATATGAGAAACTTGAATAGCCAAAAGCAAAAAATTGATTAAACATAAGCATAAGAGCACTCAAACTAACAAGAGGATGACTTATTCTTTTACCCAAAATGGTAGAGGTTAACCCACCCCCACACTTAAAAGTTTACTAGGCCCTAACAAAATGTTCAATTAAAGAAAGTAATCAAACAACATTTTCATAATGCTTAGGGAAAGAATACAAACAAAGAGTAAATTAAAACAAGGTGAAATCAACCAAACAAGAAGAATTAGAAAGGAATACTCCCCTGGAGGCACAATCTGGAATCAAGAAAATTGACTGATCTGTATTGTCTTTGCCTTGGCATGAGAATATCATCTTTAACTCCAGGCCATTGAGTATGCCCTTTGATCTAAAGGGATCCATGTCTCATATATGCATATAACATGAAAGGTTAAATCATAATGAAACAAATTTCACCATATCAATATTAAAGAAACACTATTAACCATTTATTCCAAAATTATATAATAAAATGCAAAAGTTAGCATAGTCTTCAATGGAGAGCAAAAGATAATAAGAGTATTATAATATTCGCAAAAAGTCATATAACCAAAATATAATCAAAAGGTATCTATCTAAATAGCATAGATTAATATAAGATCAAAGTTCTTCAGTCATCTTGATTGTCTGCACCATCATCTGCCCTGCCGTATGCATTGCCGTCTTCATTGCCGATGTCTTCGGTTAGATTAGCAACCTCTCCGTCAGAGTCCAAGAAGTAGCCGACACTGTTAAACTTGTTCTTCCAAGGGGAAGTGACTTTTGTAACCGGGATCTTGTCCTTTTTCAACAACTTAACTTGGTTGCTATGCAATACGTCAAATCAAGATTCAAAATAGAGGTGTTGTGTAACACCCCAGTTTTCCAGAAAGGAGCCTCTGGAAGCTATTGCCCGGCGATAGTAGTTATCTCCCGATGGTAGTTAAGCATTGAGTGGCAGGCTTTGAGATCTTTGATTGCTAGCGTGCGGCGTTAGCTAGCTACCGCTCAGCGGTAGCTTGGCATTGAGTGCATTGAGAGGGTGGCGTTGAGTAGTAGGCGTTGAGTGAGCTACCGCATAGCGTTAGTTCTAATGCTGGAATTAGCGTGGAATTATTTTCTTGGCCGAGATCTCGGGAAGCTACCGCCCGACGGTAGGTAGTTACCGCCCGACGATAGCCCGCGGAAGCGATTGCATCGTTTGGCATTTTAGCCATTCGATTTCACTTAGGATTTGATCCTAAGGCCCAAGACTCTCCCTCCAGAGTGCTTATGTAGGGCTGAGTGGGATTTCTCCCTCATTTATTCTCTTTTTGGAGTTGACTTAGGATTTGTAAGAGAGAGTGAGAGGAGGAAGAAGAGAGCTTTCTTCCGCCATTGACGGAGCTTCGGAGCCCTGATCGTCGATCCGAACCCAGATCCGTGGAGAGGACTTGGAGGCATGCAATCTCATCCGTGCAAATCAAGGTTTCATGGCAAGGAAGAGAAGTCGTAAGATAACGACACTTCTCCTCACGGTCTTTAGGATGCGTGCATGGAATCCATGTTATTTTTTCTTTCTTTCAAGCATTTGGGCACCAGATCTCTCAAGTGAGAGGGATTCGGGTTGCCATGGTTCAAGAGGAACCACTAGGTCGATTGTGTCCGTCCCCGGCATGATATTGCACTAGAAATCCGCTCCGTTAGTGGATTAGGCATTCTGGTGAAGCCGTAGTCGCGACCGTTAGTCTGAATCGGTGATGTTGCATAACGAGCCTTAAGGATTTTGTTAGAATCCGTTAGCGGCAAGAACCTATTTGTGATGTTGTTTCCCCTCTTTTGTGTGAGTACGTGTAAACAGAACTGGGCCGGGTGGAAATTAGAGTACATGCAGGGGCGCGGGGACGGTATAGTATGAATGGTGGATTAGGGTGGGAATAGGCTTGGGATTGTGATGTGTTAAGGGTGGTTTGTCTTTGTGGTAAGCTGTCTAGCCCGTGACGTACAAGTCATGTGTGGAGAGTGTCCCGGCGAGACAAGCTCCCTACTGTGAAACCGACGAGGATGCCAAGCTTGGACAAACCCGGATGATACCAGCTGGGTCTCGCTCGGTCTCCTTCGATGGAATTGGTCTCGATATTGGAGTTGGGCCTGGGTCGTCAAGAGCGGGTGGGGTCTAGCAAGGGTTCTTAGCATCAGTTTGTTTGTATGGTGGAATCCTAATGCGAGAAGTCAGAGCTTGCAGGCAATCCCGGGTTTTGATACCCACGAGCGGGTGGGGCCTAGGCAAGAGTTCCGTGTGGAGGCTTGTATGCCGTTTGTGGAAATTGGAAGTACCCTTGTGTCTATGGCTTGAATGCCGATGGGGAAATTGGAAGTACCTGATTGATGATGTGTTAGAAGCATACGCTTTAGGGTGTCTTGGGTGAAACCCAAGATTGCATACATGCCGTATTGTAGGCCCTTTTATATTACATGCTCAACTTGGAAACATGTTTGTTGTATGAGACATCCAAACCTATTTTTTAGTTTTACATGTTTATGTATATTGCATACGAAGTGCTGACATGCAGGGTGATGGAATGCCCCAGGATCTGCTAGGGACGGACGTGATGAGATGTGTTAGTTACACAATTGAGGTCATCCTTTGCTGACCCACGTTACAACCAATTTTACAGGGCAAGGATCGCAAGCAGGATCAAGCTCGCCGGCCAAAAAGGCATAAGCCTCATGAAGTGATCCATTCTATATAGTAGCTCTATTTTGTTGATTGTTATGTTTAATGCACTACGTTTCCGGCTTGCATGTCGAGCTAGCCTAGGAGTGCTTATGCACAGTTATGTTTGATGTTATTATTTGAGTTTTGGACTCTTAATTATTGTAAGGCCTTAAGACCATTTTGATACTCATATGTTAGTGGATAACTTCTAATCTTGTTTTCTATTTCCGTTGTGTTTAGTCTGAGTTTTGAGTTGGGTATTTATATCATCATATAATGCTTAAGTTGTGGAATCTATATATTGTGGGGACCCGGCCAGACCCATATTATTCGGTCATTACAGGGGAGGTTTTACAATTTGGTATAAGGGGGAGGTTAGTTTCCAAGGTAAGGATTCTTGGTCGAATGTCAAAATCGGATCACGTTAAGAAGTTATCCATATAGGAGTATCGCATGACCGTGAGTATCCTAGTGTCTAAGTTTTGTGAATAAAGGAATTCGGTAATGCCTTCTTGAAGAAGTATATCACTTCGGCGAGGTTAGCCCTTCAAAGACAATTTTGCACTTGGTGCAACAAGACAAGACAGTAGACGAGTATGTTCAGAAGTTTACTTAATTGGGTCGTTATGCTGGAACGACCATGATCGATGATGAAGAAAGGTACAATCTCTTCTACCATGGGTTGAGAGAGAATCTGAGACAACCCCTCATATCTATGAGGAATGTGGGCTTCAACGATTTGATCAAGGATGCTAGGACGTTGGAGAGAGATATGGATCGAACATAACGTCGTAAGGGGTTTACAGTGAAACATGGAGAAGGAAAGTCTTCTCAATTGCAAGGGAAGTCAGAAGGGAGTAAATGGAAAAAGAAGCCTCATCCCTTCAAGTCTTGGGAGAAGAGTAGTATGACGTCGGGGAGATCCCGCTTCAAAGGACCACCATCGTGCTACAAGTGTGACAAGCTGGGCCACATAGCTCATTTTTGTACTAAAGGTGGCGTTGAGCAAGAGCCAAGGCAGGAGCAGTCCGTGCATTCTGGTCACATCGCTACGGCGAAAGGAAAAATGGCGGAGTCGAGCGCTTCACATTTCAAACCCGTGCAGCCAAGGGATTATAACCTTGGGCAACAGGAAGCGATACGCCAACCCGATGTGGTGACAGGTATGGGGAAAGTTTAAGCTTAATCTTTTGTTTTAGACTTTCAAAACCGTTTATGAATGTTGCCTGTATTTTAGGATTTGTGCTAGGTTTCGATTACCCAACTAGGGTATTGTTCGATACGGTAGCGTCGCACTCCTTTCTTGCGGAATGCTTTATCTGGAGAATTGGAGTTGAGCCATTCTTGGCGGACGCAGAGCTGAAGGTGCGCATGCCCAATGGGTCTTCCATGACCACCAGGGCGAAGGGATGCATTTGTTGGAGTCTAGGTGGAGTTGACTTCATGTTGGTAGTTGCAGTACTACCGTTAGCTAAGTTCGATGTGATCTTGGGGATGGAATGGCTTGTAGAGCAGTGCTCCAGTATTGATTATTTGTCAAAGGTAGTGACCCTAAGAAGCGAAGGGCAGGCAGAAGTTAAGTTTGAGGGCCTTAGTGGAGTGGTCTGTTCCCTAATTTTGGTCATATAGTTAGTACAGGCAGTTAACCAGGGAGGAGTAGCTCTTGTAGCATTGTTGGAAGTTCGCCTTTCCAGGTTATCACTTGGAGAAGTGTCGATAGTGGCAGAATTCGAGGATGTGATTCCCGAGGAGCTTCTTAGAGCACCTCCTCGACTGGAGATTGATTTCTCGATTGAGTTAGTATTAGAGGCTAGGTCGGTGTCACGTCCTCCTTTTAGGATGGCACCAAAGGAGTTGGCCGAACTCAAGGTGCAGATGCAGGAACTGTTGGAGCAGGGGTATATTAGACCCAGTTCTTCTCCTTGGAGTGCGCCAGTGTTATTTGTGAAGAAGAAAGATTGTAGTATGCGGTTGTGCATAGACTGCCGAGAGTTTAATAAACTGACCGTCAAAAATAAGTATCTGATTCCACGGATAGATGACCTATTTGACCAGTTGGTAGGGTCAGTGGTGTACTCTAAATTGGACCTGAAGTCAGGGTACTACAAGTTACGGATCCGAGACGAGGACGTACCCAAGACAGCGTTTGGAACGAGGTATGGTCACTTTGAGTTCTCAGTGATGTTGTTCAGGTTGACGAATGCGCCATCAGTATTCATGTATTTGATGAACCGAGTGTTTCGAGAGTATTTAGACTCATTTGTAGTGGTCTTCATTGACGATATTTTGGTATACTCCAAAACAGAGGCAGAGCATGAGGCTTATCTGAGAGTGGTGTTGCAGACTTTGAGAGAGAACCAGCTTTATGCAAAGTTCTCGAAATGCAAGTTCTGCTTAGAGAAGGTGGCATTTTTGGGCCATGTGATTAGTGGTGATTGTGTGGCGGTGGATCCAACAAAAGTTGAGGCCATCAGAGATTGTCTAGTTCTGAGCACCATGGAAGAAGTCAGGAGCTTTCTTGGACTAGTCGGGTACTATAAACGGTTTGTGAAAAACTTTTCATGGATAGCTCTGCCCCTCACTTCCCTGACTCATAAGGATCAGAAGTTTGTATGGACTCAAAAGTGCAGTCAAGCATTTGATACCTTGAAGGAAAGGCTGATGACAGATCTGATCCTAAGTCTTCCTAAAGGGACTGAAGGATTTTAGATTTTTAGTGACGCATCTGGATGCGGTTTAGGTTGTGTGTTATTGTAACATGGCAGTGTGATAGCCTCTGGGTCTAAGCAGTTGAAACCTCATGAGAGGAATTACACCGTCCATGACTTGGAGTTGGCGGCGGTAATTTTCGCGTTGAAATTGTGGCAGAACTATGTGTATGCTGCGAAGTTGAAAAACTTCACGGACCATAAAAGCCTGAAGTATCTTCTAGATCAAAAAGATTTGAACATGCGGCAGCGTAGATGGGTCGAGTTCCTTGGAGACTATGATGTGGCAATTCAGTATATGTCAGGCAAAGCCAACGTGGTGGCGGATGCCTTGAGTAGAAAATTTTCTGGACAAGGGAATTGGATTGAAGCTCATGATGAGCAGTTGGTGCGAGACTTTGAGTCCCTCGGCATCATTTGTGTAGCAAGAGGCGATAGCATGGTTTGATTGAACTGGATAGAGTTGCAGAATGACTTATCTGATAGTGTTCGGGAAGCGACTAATTTGGATGTAGAGTTCCAGCCATTTATAGTGGAAGCTAAAAAGGGCAAAGGTAGAGCCTGAGAGATGATTGATAGGATCCTGAGGAAGGACAGAAGGATATGTGTATCGCAGTTCAACAAGCTCTGTGAGAATTTGATGTTTGAGGCTCATTTTTCGAAGTACTCCATTCACCCAGGCAGTACAAAGATGTACTCGGATATCAAGAAATCCTTTTGATGGTCTACTTTGAAGAGGGATGTAGCTTTGTACGTGAGTCGGTGTCAAACTTGTGCCTTAGTGATGGCCGAGTGTAAGAAGTCGGGCGGGTTTCTGAAGCCTCTTCCTATCCCCGAGTGGAAATTTGATGACATCTCCATGGACTTTATGTATAGCTTACCCCAGTCATAGCAGGGAAATGATGCAATCTAGGTGATCGTAGATCGATTGACCAAAGTGGCTCATTTCATCCCAAATCGGAAAGAGTACAACATGGAAAATGATAGTTTTACTTTCAAGACAACCTAAACACCTAGAGGGGGGGTGAATAGGTTCTAATTTCTTGTTTATAAATCTAGGCAGAATTCAATTGCAAATTAAATTATCTAGCACAGCATTCACAGACAACTAAGCATCACAGATTGCACAATGTTTTATAGTGGTTCCCCAAGATCTGGGTACATCCACTTTCCCCCTTCACCTATCTAGCAATATGCTAGATTCGGCCAAACTTCCACTATACTCAGATCCTCAGATCCTACAGCTCAGAACCTGGATAGGTTCCTACAACTCAGGCTCAACAGCCCTACCTCAGCCTTGCCTCAAGGCCTACCACTCAGAGAATAACCTTCTCCTACACTCAGGCAAATAGCCCTACCACTCAGAGATCACCTCTCCTACACTCAGCCTTTATAACACAGGCTTACAACTCAGATCTGTGTAAACAGATCCTACAGAAATTTAGAAAAGATATTTTGATGTCTTGCCTTTGTTGAGAGAGAAGAGGACAAGACACTTCTTGATCAGCTGATGAAATCAACTGAATCTGAGCTTTCTTCAAAGCTTCTTGAATCTGAACTTAGCTGAGTTGATTTCCAAACAGCTTCTTGAGAAACCACTGATGGCTTCCTTCTTCTTCTTCAAGATGACTGGATCTCCCTCTATCTAACACCTTTTCTGAAACTTCAGACTTCTTCTTCTTAGACCTTCTGATGAAGATCTTCTTTTTCACTTTCTTGAATTGAAACTTCAACAGGATCGTAATCCTTCTGTTTCTTCTTCTTAGATCTTCTTCTATTATTTTTCTTAGCTTAGCTGTTTTTAATTCCTTCTGAATGTGTCTATTTATAGACATTCTTCATGGTAACCGGCTGATCTGGTTTCTAACTGTTTTCTGATAGGTCTGACAGCTTCAGTTAAACGGTGGCAACCCACAGCTGTCAAGTCTTCAAACAGTTCTTGTACCTTAGCCTTGGACAGCAAAATGTCGAGACAGTCAGTTAGAAAGTGTCGAGACCAATCTGTCTATCTGTGTCGACACAAGTGACTTTGGTGTCGACACAGTCTTTGATGATGTCGACTAAGTTGCCTTTAAGTCGACACAGCTTCTTCAGAAAATAACTTGGTCTAGACTCTGCAGTGTGTCGACACAAGTCCTGTGTGTCGACACAGTTGTTGTAGATTCAGAACTCAGCATGTGTCGACTCAGCCTTTAGGTGTCGACACAGCAATCTTCAATCCTGCCAAAATGTGTCGACTCAGTCTTCTGGTGTCGACACAAGCATAGTCGACTTCTGCCAATATGTGTCGACACAGTCTTCTGGTGTCGACACATCCACCCAGTGTCGACTCAGTTGAGGTCGACTATCTTTCACTAGTCGACTATCTTCTTCTGTGTCGACTATCTTTCACTAGTCGACTATCTTCTTCTGTGTCGACTATCTTTCACTAGTCGACTATCTTCTTCTGTGTCGACTATCTTTCACTAGTCGACTATCTTCTTCTGTGTCGACTATCTTTCACTAGTCGACTATCTTCTTCTGTGTCGACACTGCTTCCCAGTGCTGAGATCGACGACTTTCTTTATGTGTCGACACTGCTTCCCAGTACTGAGGTCGACGATTTTCTTTATGTGTCGACACTGCTTCCCAGTGTCGAGGTCGACGATTTTCTTTATGTGTCGACACTGCTTCCCAGTGTCGAGATAAATGTGGTCGACTATCTTTCTCTGTGTCGACACTGATATTCTGAAGGGTTGACACAAATATTCTGAAGTGTCGACACAATTTCTTCAGGTGTCGACATGTGGACTTATAATATTTTTCTGCATTCTTTAATACTTCTTCACCTGCACATGTCAACTCAAAACAACATCAAATACACCTTGATGTATATCATTGAGCTAAGTTGGGCTTCTTCAAATCAGGTACACATTTTTCAATGTACCCAACAATCTCCCCCTATTTGGAGAAGTCATAACCCCTATAGCCAATGATATACACCATTTATAAAAAGTATAAACTGATGATATATGACATAATAGGAATACTTAATATAAACAAAACATAACAACCATACATCACAGAATGAACATTATATGATATCACACAACATTTTGTTTATAACTTGATAATGTTTGAATACAGAGATTTACATCTAATGATTTAATCAAAACATTACAAAATACTTTGAAAGAACTAAAAATTAAGACTGATCAGGCTCTTTAATGACAATCCCTTTGCCAGATAGAACTTGAGCCTTCACAGGAGCTTCAGAATCTTCAGCTGGCTTCTTGCCTTTTAGATCAGCCTTCTTCTTTGCTTCTTCCTTGAGCCTTTGCCTTTCAAAATAATGAAAGGGCTTTGGGAAGTACTTGCTTGGCTCCTGAGCATCTGGAGGCAGCCTACCCAGCTTGGCTTTTCTTCTAAACTGTACAATGGCCTCTTGCCTGGCTTCATACTTCTGCCATTCCATCTCATTGTACCACTTGCCTCTTTCCTGCACTTGGTCTTTGACAGCCTTCCATGCAGTGAGTATTATATTTCTGGAAGTAGGACTCCACTGCTCAAAGTTTGGCTTAAGTTCAGCCTGCTCTCTAAACCTTTTCTTAGATAGAAGAGCATCTTGCTGGTCTTTCAAAGTAGCCTCAGGCTTATCAACCTTCCCAATAACAATATTAGTAACCTCCTTTGGAGGACTATACATCCCTTGAACCTGCTGATCAATCATATCATAATCTGGAGGGGGGTAAATGACTTGGGCAACCTCAGGTTGATTGCCTTCAAGTAGACTTATTTGGATTCCTGACTCAGCCACCATAACATCATCACACAATGGGGGATATCCCAATGTGGCTCGAATGCTATTGGTCACCCATTTGGTGTGCTCTGAGCCTGCATGAACTAGCATCCTCTCCCCCTTTATGGCTTCTCTAGAAACATGATCTCTGAGATCTTCCTTTTGAAATCTGATTTGGCCATCCAGATAATTCACACCCTCTTTAAAAAATGGTTTTAACTTTTGAAGCTTGTCAGATATTTCTTTTTGAGAGGTAGTGATTGCAGTCTTAACAGAAGTAATAGCAGCTTGAAAGTTCTTATCAAATTCTTCCATTTCTTTTGCTCTATCTGCATGCAGGCCTGGAACAATCTTTTTCAATTCCTCTATGATCTCATGATGAGATTCAGTTAAATTGTCATTCATTCTTAACTGATTTTCCAAGACATAGCTTTGCTTTAAAGCAATGTCATCCACCTTAGGGATGATAGTCTGCTGTTGTTTTGCCAAATACACCACAGCATTACCTCCCTTATGGAAGCAATCTGTCATCTCCTTTTTATGCATATTGACCTCAAACCTAATAGATTTTATATCTTGAGCTAAGTCAAACTGCAGGGACTTGTTGTTCTCATCAACATATTTTTCAATGGCCACCCTGTGTTCATCCAATTTCACTTGTAAATCAACCAAAAACTTGTTATAATCAAAGTCAGAAGGAGTGTGATGTGCTGTAGACTGTAGAGCCTGCTTATAGCTCTTGCTCCTTCTCTGGAAGACCATAAGTTTTCTCTTTTTAGCCACCCTGGCTTCTTTAGTCTCTGAATCAGAAGTACTATCAATTTGAACTCTTTCTTTGGGAGGAGGAGAAACAGCTGCTTCAGTGCCATGTTGTACAGTCTCAATATGCACTGGCTCCCCCTCAATTTCTTGCTCCACTTCCAGACTATCAGTAATAATTTCATCATTTGGAAATAACTCCTCCAGAGTATATTCCTTCTGGGCTTGATCATTTGCAGTATTCAAATTTGGAGATTGATGAATTAGAGCATCTTCTAGCACTTGCTCCCCCTGGACCTGTGCAGAAATAGAAATATTAGAAATCTCTTTTGTAGGAAAATACACCAGCTCCCCCTGCACCTGTACCTGGTCATGAGTAGATACAGTTTGTGTAGGAGAATAAACTTGCTGAGCTGGTATACTTACTTCTTCTTCTTGAACTGCAGGTATTGTGGCATCCTGAACTTGTGTAGATGCAGGCTGATCTTCAACCTCTAGTCTTACTTGATCTTCTTGTGGATGCCCAGTACTGGTAGCATGACCTGGGGATTTCTCAGGTGAATCTTGCCTTTCCACTTCAGGTATCTCTTTGGTCAGCACCCTATCCCATCTGGAGAACAATCTCATGTCCATCCTTCTCATGTGATTAATTTTAGTTCCAGGTTGTTGTTGCATAACCTCAGGAATCTCCTTACTTAGGTATATACTCATTATCCTAGCCAGATTTGGCTTCTTGATTCCTTCCTTAATCTTCTCAAAGATTACAGATGACCAATCCGTAGGAATTGTAAAAACAATCCTGGTCATTAGGCTGAACATATAGGCAGAAATCCTATCATGTCCACCTGGCTTGCACAGAATAACTTTTCCTACCACTTCTGACAGAAACTTGCCCTGTTGATTCATTCTTTTTCGATTGAATGCAACTCCAATTTTCATGGTGGATTCTAATCCACACCATTGAAGAGCCTCCCTAGATTTAGAAGCAGGGACATCCTCTTCATTCTCAATTGTAGGTAATTGCAGAATTGTTCTTATCTTACGTGGTGTAATCTCCACAGGTGACCCATGAACTGTGGATTTTATCTCATGACTTTCAGAGTTTATAGATGCAGAGGTAAAGAACTCATGCACCTCCTTCTTCCATATCTTTGATGGTTCGGAAACCAGAAATTCTAAACCTGAGTCGGAGAGGAGAGAGATAACCCCAAGAACATCTGGAGGGGCAGCTGCAAAGGCCTGGCGCACCAACTCATATCCATCATTCACATTGTCTTCAATCTTCGGCGCCATTGATCAGTCGAGAAAGCTTGAAAGATGAGAGAAAGAGAGAGAGAGGGAGAATGTCGACACAGGGTTTCGAAAACCTTGTAAGCGTGTCGACAGAATGAGTTTTTGACCTATTTATACCTTCTGTTTAAAGAAGATCAAAAGTCGCCAAAAACAGACTATAAGTGTCGACACAGATGGATTGTGTCGACACAAGCTTCTATTGACTCGACCACAAGTTCGTCTACTATGTGTCGACACCAATTTGCGGTTATGTCGACACCAGAGATATATAGTAGAGTATCAGAAATTCTGTGTCGACTCTTAGTATAAGTGTCGACACAAAATCTGTAAGTGTCGACACCACTATCCTGGTGAAGTCGACACTACATTCCTGGATAAGTCGACAATAAGATTCTTAAGTGTCGACACATATTTTCTGTGTCGACACAATATCTCTGACTTGTCGACATTACTACCCTGAGTCGACACATTATTACTGAATGTGTCGACACCATCTTACTTAGCCAATTTCTGTTTGTTCATCACAACTTATAAGTACAACAAAGTACTTTATACTACTTCAATGTGTCTTAATATCACTTGAATGTCTTGTTACCACTTCAACTTAATTGTTGATGATTTTGTGATTACACTAATCAATGGTTAACATACCTAATTCAATTTTGAAGTTATTGAACTTTGTCTCATCTAGGGGCTTAGTAAACACATCTGCTATTTGATAATCTGTTTTCACAAATTCCAATGAGATGTCTTCTTTTTCTACATGTTCTCTAAGAAAATGGTATTTTATTTCTATGTGCTTAGTTCTACTATGAGAAACAGGATTATTAGCAATAGAAATTGCACTCTTAGAATCACACAAAAGAGGTGTTCTACTTACTTGAATACCATAATCCTTTAGCTGATGCTGCATCCATAATAGCTGTGCACAGCAGCTTCCAGCAGCAACATACTCAGACTCAGCTGTGGAAATTGCCACACTAGTCTGCTTCTTACTACTCCATGATATTAGTCTTCCTCCCAGGAATTGACAAGTACCTGTAGTACTCTTTCTATCCTCTCTACATCCTGCAAAATCTGCATCTGAATAGCCTGTTAGTTGAAAATCTCTATTCCTAGGGTACCAAAGACCTAGATTAGGTGTGCCCTTAAGATATCTCAGAATCCTTTTAACTGCAGTATAATGAGATTCTTTAGGGCAGGCTTGGTACCTAGCACAGACACATGTAGCATACATAATATCTGGTCTACTAGCAGTGAGATATAGTAGTGAGCCAACTATTCCTCTATACAAAGTCTCATCAACAGGTTTACCTGCATCATCTTTGCATATAGGCATACTTGTTCCCATAGGAGTTCTCATGGTGGGGGATGACTCCATACCATATTTCTTAATCAATTCTTTGGTGAACTTAGATTGGGATATGGACAAGCCATCATCAGTCTGTCTTACTTGGAGTCCCAAGAAGAATTTCAGTTCCCCCATACTGCTCATCTCAAACTTCCCTTGCATAAGTTTGGCAAACTTTTTACAAAGGTTGTTTTCAGTAGATCCAAAGATTATGTCATCAACATAGATCTGTACTAAGATGATCTTGCCTTTGGATTCCCTAAGGAATAGAGTTTTGTCAATTTTTCCTCTTGAGAATTTATTCTCAATAAGGAAAGTAGACAGGGTTTCATACCAAGCCCTTGGGGCTTGCTTTAACCCATACAGAGCTTTCCTAAGCTTATAAACAAAATCAGGTTTAAGAGGATCTACAAAACCTGATGGCTGCTCTACATATACTTCTTCTTTAAGATCACCATTCAGAAATGCTGACTTCACATCCATCTGGTATACTTTGAAGTCTTGATAGGCTGCATAGGCAAGGAATATTCTGATTACCTCCAGCCTTGCTAATGGAGCAAAGGTTTGATCAAAGTCAATCCCTTCTTCCTGCCTGTATCCTTTTGCAACCAATCTTGCTTTATTCTTTACTATTATCCCACTTTCATCTAGCTTGTTCCTATAGATCCATTTTGTGCCAATTATGTTGTGGCCTCTTGGTTTAGGAACAAGCTCCCAGACATTGTACCTTCTGAATTGATTCAGCTCCTCTTGCATAGCATCAATCCAGTGCTAGTCTTGGATAGCTTCTTCAAACTTCTTAGGCTCCATTTGTGACAGGAAACTTGAATGTAGAACTGTGTTTTGATTTTTGCTTCTAGTTTGCACCCCTTGTCTTGGATCACCTATTATCTGATCAGCTGGATGATCTCTTAAATGTCTTGTAGCTGGAGGAAGATTTCCTTCTGGTTGAACATCTCCAGCTCCTTCATTTAACTGATTCTCTTAATTTTCATCAGCTTCTATAGTGTCTTGTTCTCCCCCTGGACTGAAGCCTTCATTTTCCAATGCCCCATCTTCCTTTGATACTTCAGTAATGGAAAGCCTGTCCATACTGTTGCTTATACCTGTTGAGTCATTTGATCTACAAGACAACTCACTGTTGATTAATCTTGCTTCATCAAACACAACATGCACAGATTCTTCAACAACTTGAGTAGTCAAGTTGAAGACTCTATAGGCCTTACTATTTGTGCTGTACCCAACAAATATCCCATCTTGGGATTTAGCAGCAAACTTAGTCAAATATGACTTGCCATTGTTAAGTATATAATACTTGCAACCAAAGATCCTAAAGTAAGATAGATTTGGTTTTCTGCCTTTCACAATCTCATAGGGAGTCATTTTGTGGCTTTTGGTGATAGTAGCCCTATTGATTACATGACAAGCAGTGTTAACTGCCTCAGCCCAAAAATATTCTGGGAGAGAGGTGTCACTCAATAAAGTTCTACCAGCTTCAATTAATGTTCTATTCTTTCTTTCAGCAATTCCATTTTGCTGAGGTGTTCTAGGTGAGGAGAACTCTTGGAAAATCCCAAAGTCTTTACACAAGTTTGTTATGCTTTCAGATTGAAACTCAGTACCATGGTCACTTCTGATTTTGACCACTATACTATTCAGTTCATTCTGAATTTGCTTTACAAAATTAAGTAATACACTTGGGGTTTCAGATTTTTGTCTCAGAAAGAACACCCATGTAAATCTAGAATAGTCATCTACAACCACAAAAGTGTAGACCTTCCTACCTAGACTATGAACTGGCATAGGACCAAAAAGATCCATATGCAAGAGGTATAAGCACCTCACAGAATCCTTGTTTTCAAGGCTTTGAAAGGAGGATTTTGTCTGCTTGCCCTTTTGACAAGCTGAGCATATCCCTTCCTTTATACACTTAATTTGAGGTCCATTCCTCACTAACTCTTTGCTAAAGAGTTAGCCAATTGTCTTGTAGTTTAGATGAGCCAATCTCTTGTGCCACTTAACACAATGAGAAGCATTGTCATCAGCTACAAGACAGATGGGAGAAGCCTTATTCTCACATTCAAAATTAAGACAATATACATTTCTCTTCCTATACCCAGTCAATATGATCTTTTGATCACTTGACCTCTTGATATGACATCCATCTTTAACAAATGAAATGTCATATCCTAAATCACTTAGCTGGCTTATGCTTATTAGATTATGTTTCAAACCTTTTACATAAGCCACTTGAGTGATAGTAATTAGGTTAGAAGAAATGTTACCAAACCCTTTGATGACTCCTTTTTCAGATCCACCAAAGATCACTTTAGGTCCATCTTTGACAGATGAATACTCCTTCAGCAGCCCCTTTGTTCCAGTCATGTGCCTGGAACAACCACTATCCAAGTACCATATAGGGGCATGGTTACTTGGATTCACCTGCAACACAGAATTACTTACCCTTAGAACCCAAGTAAGTCTTGAGTTCTTGGTTCAGGTTAGCATTAATAAAGCTACCATAACCTTTTCTAACAGGTAGACTATTGTTCTTTATAGCACTTAGGTTATACCAACAGTCTAGTGCAAAATAGCCTCTCTTGCCACAGCACCAACATTCAAACTTATTGTATCTAGATCTAGATACATCTTTGTCAGAAGAATTTCTGTTCATTGCTGGTGCTGCAGCAACTTCTCCTACTGACTTCTTAAAACCATTGGGTTTATGACCATAGGTAGGCCTGCTTGCATTTACACCCTTGTTCTTCAGAACATTAGTCTTAATATAACCTTGAATATCTTCATGATCATATTTGTTAGAAGGCACTTTCACCTTACTAATCTTTATGGGGACTGAAAGATTTAGTGGCTGAACAGGAGCTTTGCTTTTCCTCTTGAATCTGCCAGCCCTGGAGTTACCTTTAAATCCTAATCCAGCCTTACCCTTTTGAGTGACAAATTCATCTATCAAGGGTAAGACAGATTTTGGCTTAGAGTAACTAGCCACTAAATCCCTTTCAATTCTAAGTCTGGCCTCCAGACTCTTCACTTGATCATTAGTATAATTAATTGTGCCCATCTGAATAATAGTTATATTCTTCAGCTTGGCAATTTCATTTAATTTTTGATCAATAACTTTCTCTAACTCAGTTGTAGCAACCCTTAGTTCAGCAATTTCCTGAGCCTGAGATTTAACCAGGTTCTTGCTTTTCTTAAGGGCCTGCAACAAATCCCCATACTTGTTTATCAATTGATAGACATCTCCTTCAGATTCAGATGCATCTACATCACTTGATGCAGATGTAGCTGATTCTTCACTTGTCCAACAAACAGATGTAATAGAAGGACATTGTACCTTATTAGGACCAGACTGATTCTGGCATATGTCCTCTTCTGATCCTGCCATTAGCCCCATACACTGATGATCCTTTTGTTCATTGATGGAGTCTAGCAACTGCAGAAACTCCTCTTCTTTAGACACAACATATAGTCCAATATATGCTTCAGCTTCAGATTCTGACTCTGAAGTTGACTGGTCTGTTAGACTCTTATCTTTCTTTGCAACAAAGGATTTCTCCTTCTTGCCTTTCTGATAAGTCTTCTTTTTGTCTGAAGATTCCTTTCTCTTATCAGGACAGTCAGCCACTACATGTCCAGGCCTATTGCAACAATAGCAGACAATCTTTGAAGTAGTGGCTTTGCTGGGCTTTGATCTGCTCTTCTCTTTCCTTGATGACCTTTTCTTCTGATAATAGTCATCAACTTGCTGTGATGTGGAAGGCCTAGACTTCCATTGCTTCTTTTTCAAGAACCTCTGGAATTGCCTTGTGAATGCAGCAAAGTCTGCATCTAAATCACAGCTTTCTGAACCCTTATCTGAATTTTCAGAACTATCTTCTGCAACTTCCTTAGGAGGAGATGGGGATTTCCTCCTATTCTTTCTGGTGGCTTCTGCATTGAATGCCACAGCCTTTTCTCTATGCTCTCCTCTTGAATTCTTTTCCTCCTCCTTCCTCACCATAAGTTGCATTTCATAGGATAGCAACTTTCCAAACAAGGTGGGAGGAGATATCTCTGCCAATTTAGCCACTTCTCTTATGGCACAGATCTTTGTGTCCCAATCCTTTGTTAAGGATCTCAAGAATTTGTCATTCAGTTCATAAGTACTGAAGACTCTTCCATAGGACATAAGCTCATTCACAATTCTATAGAATTTCTTGTAGCACTCAGTTATGCTATCAGATTTTCCTTGTCTAAAACTTTCATACTCCTGATTGAGCATAGACTTCCTGTCCTGCCTTACTTCTTCAGATCCCTCCATGTAGACAATCAATGTGTCCCACATCTCTTTGGAGGTCTTGCAGTGAATCAGATTCTGAAATGTTGAATCATCTATGGCACTAACAATAATGTTCTGAGCTCTTTTATCCATGGTTGCCAAGATGATTTCATCCTTGGTCATCTCTGAATAACTCTTTGGAGTTTGGATATTTGCATCAAGAACTGATACCTTCATTGGTATGAAGGGGCCTTCCTGTACTGTGATGTAAATTCTTGGATCAGATGCCTCCATAAATAATCTGACTCTTTCTTTCCAAATTCCAAAAATTTCTTTCTTGCATATGGGTAATTTCATAGACCCTAGCTTCTTATGATTCTCACCAGAACCCATCTTTTTGAATCTTGATTCTGCCTATCAGATCTACCTCAGACTGTTAAGTCCTTTTTGAGTAACCTCCCTCTGATACCACTTGATAGTTTTACTTTCAAGACAACCTAAACACCTAGAGGGGGGGGGGTGAATAGGTTCTAATTTCTTGTTTATAAATCTAGGCAGAATTCAATTGCAAATTAAATTATCTAGCACAGCATTCACAGACAACTAAGCATCACAGATTGCACAATGTTTTATAGTGGTTCCCCAAGATCTGGGTACATCCACTTTCCCCCTTCACCTATCTAGCAATATGCTAGATTCGGCCAAACTTCCACTATACTCAGATCCTCAGATCCTACAGCTCAGAACCTGGATAGGTTCCTACAACTCAGGCTCAACATCCCTACCTCAGCCTTGCCTCAAGGCCTACCACTCAGAGAATAACCTTCTCCTACACTCAGGAAAATAGCCCTACCACTCAGAGATCACCTCTCCTACACTCAGCCTTTATAACACAGGCTTACAACTCTGTGTAAACAGATCCTACAGAAATTTAGAAAAGATATTTTGATGTCTTGCCTTTGTTGAGAGAGAAAAGGACAAGACACTTCTTGATTAGCTGATGAAATCAACTGAATCTGAGCTTTCTTCAAAGCTTCTTGAATCTGAACTTAGCTGAGTTGATTTCCAAACAGCTTCTTGAGAAACCACTGATGGCTTCCTTCTTCTTCTTCAAGATGACTGGATCTCCCTCTATCCAACACCTTTTCTGAAACTTCAGACTTCTTCTTCTTAGACCTTCTGATGAAGATCTTCTTTTTCACTTTCTTGAATTGAAACTTCAACAGGATCGTAATCCTTCTGTTTCTTCTTCTTAGATCTTCTTCTATTACTTTTCTTAGCTTAGCTGTTTTTAATTCCTTCTGAATGTGTCTATTTATAGACATTCTTCATGGTAACCGGCTGATCTGGTTTCTAACTGTTTTCTGACAGGTCTGACAGCTTCAGTTAAACGGTGGCAACCCACAGCTGTCAAGTCTTCAAACAGTTCTTGTACCTTAGCCTTGGACAGCAAAATGTCGAGACAGTCAGTTAGAAAGTGTCGAGACCAATCTGTCAAATTTGTGTCGACACAAGTGACTTTGGTGTCGACACAGTCTTTGATGATGTCGACTAAGTTGCCTTTAAGTCGACACAGCTTCTTCAGAAAATAACTTGGTCTAGACTCTGCAGTGTGTCGATACAAGTCCTGTGTGTCGACACAGTTGTTGTAGATTCAGAACTCAGCATGTGTCGACTCAGCCTTCAGGTGTCGACACAGCAATCTTCAATCCTGCCAAAATGTGTCGACTCAGTCTTCTGGTGTCGACACAAGCATAGTCGACTTCTGCCAATATGTGTCGACACAGTCTTCTGGTGTCGACACATCCACCCAGTGTCGACTCAGTTGAGGTCGACTATCTTTCACTAGTCGACTATCTTCTTCTGTGTCGACTATCTTTCACTAGTCGACTATCTTCTTCTGTGTCGACTATCTTTCACTAGTCGACTATCTTCTTCTGTGTCGACTATCTTTCACTAGTCGACTATCTTCTTCTGTGTCGACTATCTTTCACTAGTCGACTATCTTCTTCTGTGTCGACTATCTTTCACTAGTCGACTATCTTCTTCTGTGTCGACACTGCTTCCCAGTGCTGAGGTCGAAGACTTTCTTTATGTGTCGACACTGCTTCCCAGTGCTGAGGTCGACGATTTTCTTTATGTGTCGACACTGCTTCCCAGTGTCGAGGTCGACGATTTTCTTTATGTGTCGATACTGCTTCCCAGTGTCGAGATAAATGTGGTCGACTATCTTTCTCTGTGTCGACACTGATATTCTGAAGTGTTGACACAAATATTCTGAAGTGTCGACACAATTTCTTCAGGTGTCGACATGTGGACTTAGAATATTTTTCTGCATTCTTTAATACTTCTTCACCTGCACATGTCAACTCAAAACAACATCAAATACACCTTGATGTATATCATTGAGCTAAGTTGGGCTTCTTCAAATCAGGTACACATTTTTCAATGTACCCAACAAAAAAGTTGGTAGAACTTTATGTTCGCAACATTGTGCGGTTGCATGGGATTCCAAAGAGTATAGTTAGTGATTGCGATGGACGGTTCACGTCCAAAGACTAGAGGTTAGTATAGAAGAGCCTGGGTATAAGACTCAAGTTTAGTACGACGTTCCATCCACAAACTGATGGACAAACGGAAAGAACGAATCGTATAATGGAAGATATGCTAAGAATGTGTACCCATGATTTTGGAAAGAAGTGGGAAGATCACCTCTTCATGGTGGAGTTTGCCTATAACAATAGTTACCAGCAAGTATAAAGATGGCGTCATGCGAAGCTTTGTATGGAAGGCAGTGTCAAACACCGATGTCTTGGAAAGAGGCGGGAGACACCAAACTTTTGCAAAAATAGGCAGTGATTGATGCTTGCGAGTTAGTGCGAACAATTCAGAAGCGTATGAAGGTTGCTCAGAATCGGCAAGCAAAGTATTCAACGCTCGCCACAGGAACGTGGAGTTCGCGGTAGGCGACTGGGTATATCTAAAGATTAAGCCGTTCAAATACGTTTCGCGGATTCGCCGACTCAAGAAGTTGAGTCTGAGGTTTTTGGGGCTATTCGAATTTAAAGAGCGCATTGGAGAAGCCGCTTACCATTTAGCATTGTCTGGAGAGCTGAGTGGATTCACGATGTCTTCTATGTCTCAATTTTGAGGAAAACCTTGTTGGATACGAGCGTTGTGGTCAAGTCGGCAGCGGTGCCAGTCGAAGAGGACTTGAGGACGAAAGTCCATCCTGTCGGCATAGAGGATTCAGAAGTTTGGCAGTTGCGGAACAAAGAAGTTAAGCTTGTGAAAGTGTGTTGGGACAACTGTGGACGAGACGAGTTCTCTTAGGAGCATGAACAGGCAATGCGGGAGGACTTCCTAGAACTTTTTAATTCAGGTATGCTTTTGGTTTGACTACATGCTTAATTTCGAGGACGAAATTCTTCTAAGGGTGAAGGAGTTATAACACCCCAATTTTCCAGAAAGGAGCCTCTGGAAGCTATCTCCCGAGGATAGTAGTTATCGCCGGCGGTAGCTAAGCGCTGAGTGGCAGTCTTTGAGAGCTTTGAGTGCTAGCACGCGGTGTTACCTAGGTACCGCTCAGCGGTATCTTGACGTTGAGTGCGTTGAGAGGGTGGCGTTGAGTGGTAGGCATTGAGTGAGCTACCGCGTAGCGTTAGTTCTACCGCTGGCATTAGTGTGGCCTTATTTTCTTGGTTGAGCTCTCGGGAAACTACCGCCCGGCGGTAGGTAGTTACCACCCGGTGATAGCCCGCGGAAGCGGTTGCATCGTTTGGAATTTTAGCCGTCTGATTTCACTTAGGATTTGATGCTAAGGCCCAAGACTCTCCCTCCAGAGTGCTTATATAGGGCTGAGCGGGATTTCTCCCTCATTTCTTCTCTTTTTGGAGTTGACTTAGGGTTTGGAAGAGAGAGTGGGAGGAGGAAGAAGAGAGCTTTCTTACCCCATTGACGGAGCTTCGGAGCCCCGATCGTCGATCCGAACCCAGATCCATGGAGAGGACTTGGAGGAGAGCGTTCTCATCCGTGCAAATCAGGGTTTCATGGCAAGGAAGAGGAGTCGTTAGGTAATGACACTTCTCCTCTCAGAATTTAGGATGTGTGCATGGCATCCATGTTGTTTTTTTCTTTATTTCAAGCATTTGGGCATCAGATCTCTCAAGTGAGAGGGATTCAGGTTGCCATGGTTCAAGAGGAACCACCGGGTCGATTGTGCCTGTCCTCGGCATGATATTGCACTAGAAATCCGCTCTGTTAGTGGATTAGGTATTATGGGTGAAGCCGTAATCGCGACCGTTAGTCCGACTCGGTGATGTTGCATAGCGAGCCTTAAGGATTTTGTTAGAAATCTATTAGTTGCAAGACACCATTTGTGATGTTATTTTCCCCCTCTTTCGTGTGAGTATGTGTAACCAGAACCGGACCGGGTGGAAATTAGATTATACGCGGGGGTGCGGGGACGGTACGGTATGAATGGTGGATTAGGGTTGGAAAAGGCTTGGGATTATGATGTGCTAAGGGTGGTTTGTCTCTATGGTCGGCTGGCTAGCCCGTGACGTGCAAGTCATGTGTCGAGAGTGTCCGGACGAGACAAGCCCCCTGTTGTGAAACTGACGAGGATGCCAAGCTTTGGACAAGCCCGGACGATACCAGCTGGGTCCCACTGGGTCTCCTTCGGTGGACTTGGTCCCGATATTGGAGTCGGGCCTGGGTCGTCATGAGCAGGTGGGGTCTAGCAAGGGTTCTTAGCATCAGTTTGTTTGTATGGCGTAATCATGATGCGAGAAGTTAGAGCTTGCAGGCAAGACTGGGTTTTTATACCCACGAGCGGGTGAGGCCTAAGCAAGAGTTATGTGTGGAGGCTTGTATTCCGTCTGGGTAAATTGAAAGTGTCCTTGTGTTTGCGGTTTGAATGTCAATGGGGAAATTGGAAGTTCCGGATTGATGATGTGTTAGAAGCATACACTTTAGGGTGCCTTGGGTGAAACCCAAGATTGCATACATGCCACATTGTAGGCCTCTTTATATTACATGCTCAACATAGAAACATGTTTGTTGTATGAGACATCCAAACCTGTTTTATAGTTTTACATGTTTATGTATATTGCATACGAAGTGCTGACCTACAAGGTGATGGATTGCCCCGGGGTCCGCTAGGGTGTGCCGGGAGGAGATGTGTTGGTTACACAGTTGAGGTCAACCTTTTCTGACCCACGTTATAACCAAATTTTATAGGTCAAAGATCGCAAGCAGGAGAAAGCTCGCCGGCCAAAAAGGCCTAAGCCTCATGAAGTGATCCATTATATATAGTAGCTCTATCTTGTTGATTGTTATGCTTAATGCACTACGTTTCCAGCTTGCATGCCGAGGAAGCCTAGGAGTGCTTATGCACGTTAATGTTTGATGTTATTATTTTAGTTTTTGACTCTTAATTATTGTAAGGCCTTAAGGCCATGTTGATACTCATATGTTAGTGGATAACTTCTAATTTTTATTTCTGTTTCCACTATATTTAGTCTGAGTTTTGAGTTGGGTAGTTTATATCAACTTATAATGTTTAAGCTGTGGCATCTGTATGTTGTGGGGCCCCGGCCGGACCCATATTATACGGTCATTACAGGGGAGGTGTTACATGCTGGGCTCGTTTATAGTTCTTTATATATTCCAGGTTATTCATGATACATTCCTTATCATTTTGGTCAAAAACACCTGTTGTCGGCTACATGGAGGGGGCTTAGGAGAGTCTATGCTTGCATCTTTCTTTACTGAGGGGGTGTCATTGGTGGGATTTAGAACTTTAATGTTAGTTGAAATCACGGTATCCGTAATATGGCGGCCTACTTTTGTCACCACATCATCCTCCATTGCCACTACCCCCGCTACTTTACAAAGTTCTGTGATCAATGTTGGAAACCAGAGTTGTAGCATGTTCTCCTCATCGGTCTTAATGCGAATCTGTTCTGAAATAATCTTTACCACATTAATGTGTATCCCTCTCAAGATTTTGAACATTAGAGTGACCCTTGTTAAGGAAATATAACCAAACCTTAGCTTCTCTACCTAAGAAAGTTGACTTTAGAGTGTAATTGCGCTTGTTGGTCCATTCTACCGTAGTTTTATGACAGATAGTTGTGGCCATTTCCTCGGGAGTTGCTGGATTAACATTTGCACCAACCTTATCAGGGTATGGGCTAGGAAGATGGAAGTGTGCATTGATCTACTCAGTCGAAACATCAATATGCTTGCCCCATACTAAAACAGTGTTCCCCTCAGACAATCGAGCATTAGCGTAAAATTCATGGACCCAAGGTAATACAGCTGAGTTGCGAGGACGACATAACGATTCCTATTTGAGTTTATGTATTTGGTCAACATAGCGAATTCCCATTCCTCCAGCATCTACCTTAAATCCCCGCTCAAAGATGAAGGGGGTAGTTCTTAATACCTATGCTCGAAGCATTGCATCCTTGTTTATGAATCACTTCGGATTGTGCCCGGACTTATTCTTTCACCCTTTTTTAGAATCAACCTCTCGGCCACTGAATCTTACTCGACCTCTAGCCCTTTCCCTTTTTGAATAATCGGCATTTATGCTGCTTCGTCGTCCATGAAGTCCGTCGGTCGGTGCTCCAGCTTCTTCTTTCTCTCTTTTCGCGGAATCGACATCTCTATCGCTGGTTCAGAATCTACTTCCATCCCTTTCCCTTTTTGAGTATTTGGCATGTCTTCTTCTTTCTGCTGGTCGGCCGAATCGCTCTACTACAGTTATTTTGTCGGCCTCTTAGTAAAACCTAACTTCTATTGCAAGGAGGTGGGGATGGATTATAAGCTAGACACCAAAGTATGCATTGCTCGACCAACTCGAATTTGACATCCATCGGCCTGAATCGCAATCAGATATTAGCTGACGTTTTCGATGTGAATATCTAGAGAACAAAATGTTGCAACAACCTCTTGTTCTGTTACAACATAACTTATACAAAACCACTTGAGGAGATTTCGGTTAAAATAGAGAAATTTCAACCTAGTAAATAAATTCGCACTAACCAACAAACTTAAAAAAAATGAAAAACAACTCGAACTAAAAAAAGAATTGGGTTGCCTCCCAATTTTCGCCTGAGTTTTAGTCCTGGTTGGACTTCTATGCCTTATCAGTTTTCGAAGATGAATGATGATCTCTTTAAATAATCCTTGTTGCTCATATAAATTTTCAGTCTTTTGCCCATTAACCTTGAATTCTGATCCATCTACTTCATTACAGATTTTGACGACACCATAAGGGTGAACTTCCTTAATTAAAAATGGTCCTGACCATCTAGATTTCAATTTACCTGGAAACAATCTCAATCTCGAGTTGAATAACAAAACCAATTGCCCTGGCATAAATTCTTTCTTCTTCAATCTTGAGTCATGCCATTTTTTGTTTTCTCATTATATATTACAACATTATCATATGCATGCATTCGGATCTCTTCCAATTCATCAAGTTGAAAAAGTCTTTGTTTACCAGCATTATGAAAATCAAAATTCAGTTTTTAATAGCCCAATATGTTTTATGTTCTATCTCTACTAATAAACGACAAGTTTTCCCGTAAATTAATTTGAAGGGAGTTAATCCTAAAGGTATTTTAAAGGCAGTTCTATATGCCCATAATGCGTCATTGAGTTTATGAGACCAATCCTTTCGGTTTATATTCACTGTCTTTTCTAAAATAATTTTAATTTCTCTATTAGAAACCTCGGTAAGCCCATTAGTTTGTGGATGGTAGGCAAGAGTAATTTTTTGATTCACACCATATTTCTTTAATAATGATTTGAATTGTAGATTACAAAAATGAGAACCACCATCACTAATAATTGCCCTTGGTGAGCCAAATCTATTAAAAATGTTTTTCAAAAATTTTAAGATAGTAGTGGCATCATTTTTCTGTGTAGCTACTGCTTCTACCCATTTGGAAACATAATCTACCGCTAACATGATGTAATAATTTCTATTTGAATTCATAAACGGCCCCATAAAATATATCCCTCATACGTCAAAATTTTCAATTTTCGTAATATTATTCATAGACATACAATCTCTTTGGCCCATATTCCCAGTTTTCTGGCAAGCATCACAATGCTTCGCAAAGTTATGTGCATTTTTGAATAAGGTTGGCCAATAAAAGCCTGCCTCTAACACTTTCAATGTTGTCTTATGCCCCATGAAATGTCCTCCATACGGGGAAGCATGACATATTTCCAAAATACTTGGCATTTAAACTTCATGAATACAATGTCTTATAATTTGATCTGCGCAATGTTTAAACACATAAGGTGTATCCCAAAAATATGTTTTAACTTGATGTAAAAACCTTTTCTTCTATTGATGATTTAAATTTGGTGGGAAAACTCTACTCATAATAAAATTTTCTATGTCAGCATACCATGGAGAACTATTTTCCGTAACTGCTAAAATGGTTTCATCAGAAAAATTTTCTTTGATTTCTAATTCCTTATTTTTCTCATCATCTTGCTCTAACCTAGATAGATGGTCCGCTACTGGATTTTCTGACCCTTTTCTATCTTTAATCTCAAGGTCAAATTCTTGTAAAAGTAAAACCCATCTTATAAGCCTGGGCTTGGCATCTTTCTTATCTACCAAATATCTTATTGTCGCATGGTCTGCATAAACTATAACTTTTGAGTTGATTAAATAAGAGCGGAATTTATCAAATGCAAATACTATCGCTAATAATTCCTTCTCTATAGTTGTAGTTTATTTGGGCTTCATTTAAAGTTTTACTTGCATAATAAATGATATGAAAGATTTTGTTATGTGTTTGACCCAAAACAGCCCCTAACGCATAATTGCTAGCATCACACATTAAAACAAATGGTAAATTCTAATCAGGAGCTACTATGATAGGGGATGATGTCAAACTTTTCTTTAGAGTGTCGAAGATTCTAGACATATTTGATCGAAATGGAAAGAGGTGTCCTTTTCAAGAAGATAACTAAGAGGTTTAGATATTGCAGAGAATTTTTTTATAAACCTCCAATAAAAACTTGCATGCCCTAAAAAACTTCTAATTCCTTTAATGTTTGTATGGGGTAGAAGTTTTTCTATTATTTCTACTTTTGAACGATCTACTTCTAGACCCCTATTGGAAATTTTATGGCCAAGCACTATGCGCTCTCTTGCCATAAAATGACACTTCTCCCAATTTATGACTAAATTAATTTGCACACACCTATCCAAAACCTTTTTTAAGCACTCTAAGCATTCATGAAAATATTTGCAGAACACTGATAAATCGTCCATAAAATCTCAATACCTTCATCTATCAAATCAGAAAAAAATAGAAATCATACAGCGCTGAAAAGTAGCATGTGTGTTATATAATCCAAATGGCATTTTATGGAATGCAAACGTACCATATGGGCAAGTAAAAGTTGTCTTTTCCTGGTATTCAGGGGCTATCATAATTTGGTTATAACCTAAATACCCATCCAAGAAACAAAAATATTTGTTCCCTGCTAACTTATCTAGCACCTGATCTATGAATGTCTAAGGGAAGTGATCTTTTCTAGTTGACTGATTTAATTTCTATAATCCATGCATATACGCCAACCAGTTTCTATCATAGTAGGGATCAATTCATTATTTTTATTTTTTACAATAGTCATTCCACCCTTTTTAGGCATATGTTGGACAGGACTAACCCATTTGTTATCAGATACTTGATAAATAATTCCTGCGTCTAACCATTTAATGATTTCTTTTTTATGACCTCTTTCATTAGAGGCTAAGCCTTCGTTGATGTTCAATGAAGGTTTTTGCAACATCTTCTAATAATATTTTATGCATACAAACGGTGGGACTAATGCCTTGAATATCTGCAATAGTCCACCCCATAACTCCTTTGTATTTCTTAAGGACCTCTAACAGTTCTTCTTCCTTACTTTGCTCTAAAGAAGCATGAATTATTACCGACAAAGATTTGTTTTCTCCTAGAAAAACATACTTCAGATTTTTAGGTAGAGGTTTTAATTCTAATTGAGGTGGTTCTATAATGGATGGTTTTAGAATTTTAGTTTTACTTGATATTTCAAGTGCTTCAACAGTCCTAAAAGTTCTCCACCTTTCACTAGTATTAAAATTTTTGGCACAATCATCCATCTCTTCCACTTCATCCCATTCTTCATTGTTAAGGATTGCAAACAATGTTTTCTCCCATGGGTCATTCTTTTGATAAGCTCTAATTAAAATTTCTAACTTATCAATAGAATGGCATTCTTCTTTATCGTTAGGGTATTTAATTGCTTTTAAGATGTTAAAAGTTACCTCTTTTTCATTAACTCTCATTGTAAGTTCTCCTTTTTGGACGTCAATAAGAGTCCTTCCTATAGCGAGAAACGGTCTACCAAGAATAATGGTTACATCCCTATCTTCTTCCATGTCCAATACTACAAATTCAACAGGAAAAATAAACTTCTCTACCTTAACTAAAACATCTTCCACAATGCCTTTAGGGAATGCTAGAGTTCGGTCAGCTAGTTGAAGAGTAAGAGAGGTAGGTGATATTTCTCCAATGCCTAATGTTCTATAAATATAAAGTGGCATGAGGTTAATACTAGCCCCTAAATCACATAAAGTGTTGGGTACATTGGAAAATTTGTACCTGATTTGAAGAAGCCTAACTTAGCATAATGATATACATCAAGGTGTATTTGATGTTGTTTAAGTTGAATGTATGCAGGTTAAAAGTATGAAAAAAATTTCTAAGTCCATGTGTCGACACCAGAAGAAGATGTGTCGACACTTCAGGAAGATTGTGTCGACACTTAAAGAAGGCTGTGTCGACACAGAGAAAATGAGTCGACATCAACTGTGTCGACACCGGGAGGCAGTGTCGACACACACAAGATTATAGTTGACATCAACTGTGTCGACACCAGGAGGCTGTGTCGACACACAGAGGCAAAGTCGACAATATTTGTGTTGACATCAGAAGACTGAGTCGACACATATAGGCAGAGTCGACAAAAGCTGTGTCGACACCTGAAGGCAGTGTCGACACATACTATGTTCTGAATCTACATCAACTGTGTCGACACACAGGACTTGTGTCGACACACTGCCAAGTCTAGACCAAGTCATTTGCTGAAGAATGATGAAGTGTTTGAGTCGACACAAATACTCAGTGTCGACTCACTCTCAAGTTGTAGTATGCAGAAGCTGAGTCGACTTAAAGGCAAACTTGTCGACTTCTCCAGAGGCAGTGTCGACACCAAAGTTACTTGTGTCGACACATATAGACAGATGGTCTCGACACTTTCTGACAGACAGTCTCGACACTTTGCTGTCCAAGACAAAAGCACAAGATCTGTTTGAAGACTTGACAGTTGTGGGTTACAACAGGTTAACTGAAGCTATCAGACTTGTCAGAAGACAGTTAGAAACCTGATCAGCCGCAAAAAGAAGGTCTATAAATAGACAGATTCGGAAGTAGAATGGAATTATAGTTTGAGAAGCAACACACATAAAACTGCTTAAGGAATCAAATCAAGAAAGTGCAAGGCACTGAAGAAGATCTTCATCTGAAGATCTAAGAAGACATTCTGAAGGGTTCAACCTCTCAAGATCAGTCTAAGGAGAATTCGTCCTAGAATTTTGAAGAATTTCCAAAGGGATTGGATAGAGAGGGATCCAGCCGTTTGAAGATCAAGAAGGAAGCTGTTACAGGTTTCTCAAGAAGCTATTTGAAAATCAACTCAGCTAGTTCAGATTCAAGAAGCTTTGAAGAAAGCTAAGTTTCAGTTGATTTCATCCATCAGCTGATCATTGATGTCTTGTCCTTTCTCTCTCAACAAGGGCAAGATTCTATAAAACTCTTTTTATAAATCTTGTAGGATCTTTAATAGATTTGAGTTGTAAGCCTAATTTATAAAGGCTGAGTGTAGGAGAGATAATCTCTGAGTGGTAGGTCTTGGATAAAGACTGAGGTAGGGCTGAATTGCCTGAGTTGTAGGAGTGTGGTATCACTCTGAGTTGTAGGAATCCATTTTGGATTCTGAGCTGTAGGATCTGAGGATCTGAGTTAAGGAAGGGAGTTTGGCCGAATCTAGCACACTGCTAGATAGGTGAAGGGGGAAAGTGGATGTACCCAGATCTTGGGGAACCACTATAAAACTGTGTGCAGTCTGTGATGTGTGAATTTCTGTGATTGCTGTGCTGTGTGTATATATTCAGTAGTTATATTCTGCCTAAAGTGAAAACAAACATTAGAACCTATTCACCCCCCCCCCCCTCTAGGTGTTTAGGTAGTCTTGAAAGTAAAACTATCAAGTGGTATCAGAGGCAGGTTGCTCAAATTTAGACTTAACAGTCTGAGTTAGATCTAAAGGCAGAATCAAGAATCAAGAAAATGGGTTCAGGTGAGAATCACAAGGAGTTGGGATCTATGAAGCTTCCCATCTACAGAAAAGAAATCTTTGGAATTTGGAAGGAAAGGGTTAGGCTGTTTATGGAGGCCTCAGACCCAAGAATTTATATCACAGTGAAAGAAGGTCCATACATTCCAATGAAGACTTCTGTGTTAGATGCAAATGAGGAAACTCCTAAGGATTTTTCAGAAATGACAAAGGAGGAAATCATCTTAGCCACTATGGAAAAGAGAGCTCAAAACATCATAGTAAGTGTAATAGTTGATTCCACCTTCCAAAATCTGATACATTGCAAGACTTCCAAAGAGATGTGGGACACCTTGATTGTCTATATGGAAGGATCTGAAGAAGTAAGATAAGACAAAAAATCAATGCTCAACCAAGAATATGAGAGCTTCAGACAAGGAATGTCTGATAGCATAACTGAGTGTTATAAGAAATTCTATAGGATTGTGAATGAACTGATGTCCAATGGAAGAGTCTTCAGTACATATGAGCTGAATGACAAGTTTCTCAGATCTTTAACAAAGGATTGGGATACCAAAATATGTGCCATTAGAGAAGTGGCCAAGTTAGCTGATATTTCTCCTCCAACCTTGTTTGGAAAATTGCTTTCATATGAAATGCAATTGATGGCTAGGAAGGAGGAAGAAAGAAGTACAACAGGTGAGCATAGATCTGTGGCTTTCAAAGTTGAAGCCACTAGAAAGAAAGAGAAGATATCTCATTGGAATTTGTTAAAACAGATTATCAAATTGCAGATGTATTTACTAAGCCACTGGATGAAACAAAATTCAATAAATTTAAAATTGAATTAGGTATGCTGACCATTGTTTAGTATATCAACAAACAGAAATTGACTAAATAAAATGGTGTCGACACTTCAGTAATAAAGTGTCGACTCAGTATAGCTATGTCGACTTGTTAGAGAATTTGTGTCGACACAGAGAATTTGTGTCGACACTTAAGGGTCAAATAGTCGACTAATCCAGAAATGTAGTGTCGACTTCACCAGAATAATGATGTCGACACTTACAGATTTTGTGTCGACACTTGTACTAAGAGTCGACACAGAATTTCTGATGCTCTACTGTCTTTCTTGTGTCGACATATCCTCAATTGGTGTCGACGCACAATAGTCAACATTGATGTCGAGACAGTAAAAGTTTGTGTCGACACTTTTCATCTGTGTCGACACATTTTGTCTATTTTTGCCCGCCTTTTGACCTTCTTTCATTAGAGGGTATAAATAGGTCAAGAACGTATTCTGTCGACACGCTCACAAGGTTTTTGAGACTAAAACCCTATGTCGACATTCTCTATCTTCTCTTCTCTCCAGTTTTCTCATCTTTCCAATGGCGCCAAAGGTTGAAGATAACGTCAATGAGGGATCTGAGCTGGTTAGGGGTGCGTTCGACAATGCCATGCCTGAAATAAAACAGGTGATATCTTATCTTGCTGATAATGGATTGGAATATCTGGTTTCTGAACCCACCAAAATCTGGAAGAAGGAGGTACTTGAATTTTACACTTCAGCATTAGTGGATTCTTCTGGACTCAAGATCAAATACACAGTTCATGGAACCAAGGTGAAACTTACTCTATGGAGTTTAAGAAAGATTCTTCAATTACCAAGCATTGAGAATGTAGAAGAGGTCCCAGCCTCTAAGACAAGGGAGGCTCTACAATGGTGTGGATTGGATCCAACCGTCAAAATTGGAGCAGCTATCAACAGAAAAGGAATGAATTCACAAGGCAAATTTCTATCTGAAGTGGTTGGGAAGGTGATCTTGTGTAAACCTGGCGGCCATGATAAGATTTCGGCCTCAATGTTTAACCTCATGACAAGGATCATCTTCAGGGTTAACACAGACTGGTCAGCAGTTCTGTTTGATAAAATCAAGGAAGGACTTAAGAAGCCAAATCTGGCTAGGATTTTGAGTCTATATCTGGCTGGACTCATCCCAGAGGTCATGCAACAAATTCCTGGGACTAAGATCAATCACATGAGAAAAATGGACATCAGATTATTCTCAAGATGGGATAAAGTTCTGTCCAAAGAGGTGCCTGATGTGGACAGACAGGACACACCAGAGAAATCCCCAGGTCATGATCAAAATACTGAACAACTTCCAGGAGATCAAGTCCAGGATGAATCTTTACCTGCACAGGTGCAGGGGGAGCAAGTTTATTCTTCTGCCCAGGACATTCCTAACACTGAACAGGTGCAGGGGGAGCAGATTTCTGAACAAGTGCAAGAGGAAGAACAAATAGATTTATCAAAAGATTTGCACACTGCTGGTCTAGATGACTCATCTTCTGCTCAGACACAAAAGGAATTCACTCTAGATGAGTTGTTTCCTGATGTTGAAATTGCTACTGATAGAATTGAGGAGGAGCAAGAAATTGAGAAGGAGCTCGAAGTTGAGGAGGAGCAAGTGGTTGTTGACAAAGATCAACATGTCACTGAGACAACTATTCCACCTTCACCTCCTGAAAGAGTTCAGATTGAAAGCTCTTCAGAATCTGAGTCTGCAGAAGCCAGAGTGGCAAAGAAAAGGAAGCTCATGGTCTTCAAAAGAAGAAGCCATAGCTACAAGCAGGCTCTACAGTCTTCAACTCACTAATCTCCATCTGATTTTAATTACAACAAGTTCATGGTAGATTTGCAGGTGAAGTTAGATAATCAGAGATTAGCCATGGAGAAATATGTTGATGAAAGTAATAAAAATCTTCAGTTTGATCTGGCTCAAGATATAAAGTCTATAAGATTTGAAGTCAATCAAAATAAAAGAGAAATGACTGATTGTTTTACAAAAGGGTCACATGCTATTGTATATCTGGCACAACAACAAGGGGAAATGAAGAAAGAAATAGATGCTCAATCTGTTAATCAAGGATACATTCTTGAAAATAAAAAATGTCTAAATGACAATCTGACAACTGCCAACACAGATATTCTTGCTCAATTTCAAACAACCATGTCTAAATTGACTGAAGCTAGGGCAGCTGAAATGCTTGCATATGAAACTAAGTTCAACACTGCATTAGACTCAGTTCAGTCAGCCATAACAACTTCCCAGAAGGAAATTACTGCAAAACTTAACAAGTTGAAACCCTTCTTCAAAGATGGCATTAATTATCTAGATGGTCAGATCAGATTTCAGAAGGACGATCTCAGAGATCATGTAGAAAGAGAAGTCCTAAAGGGGGAGAGGGTACTTATTTCTGCTGGCTCAGAACATGCCAAGTGGGTCACTAACAGTATCAGAGCCATATTGGGATATCCACCCCTTTGTGATGATGATAATATGGCAGAGTTAGGAGTACAGCCAAAAGGTCTACTTGATGACAACCAACCAGAGGTTGCTCAAGTCATATACCCCCTGCAGATTTTGACTTGATTCATCAGATGGTGCAAACTATGTATAGTCCTCCTAAGGAGGTTTCAAATATTATACTTGGAAAAGTCGACATGCCTGAAGCTGCAATCAAGGCTCAGCAAGAGGCTCAACTGTCAAAGAAGAGGTTTAGGGAGCAAGCTGAACTAAAACCTGATTTTGAACAGTGGAGCCCTATCTCTAGAAACATCATACTAACTGCCTGGAAAGCTGCAAAAGATCAAGTCCATGAAAGGGGCAAGTGGTACAATGAACAAGAATGGCATAAGCATGAAGTCAGACAAGAGGCTATTGTTCAGTATAGAAGGAAAGCTAAGATGGGAAAGCTACCTCCTGATGCTGTAGAGCCTAGAAAATACTTTCCCAAGCCATATCACTACTTTGAGAGACAAAGACTGAAGACTGAGGCTCAGGAGAAGGCTAATCTTAAAGGCAAAAAGCCCATGGAAGAAACTGAACCTTCTGTGCAGGCACAAGTACAACCTGGAAGAGGGATTGTTATAAAGGAGCCTGATCTGTCTTAGTCTTAGATGTCTTAAGTTTTAGTTTAAAAAATGTGTAATGTGAAACATTCAGTGTTAAACATTTTGTAAACAATCATTTTGACATAATACACAAAAGCTTGTTCTTTAATTAATTTTTGTGTATATGCTTTTATCTCTGTGATGAATCTGTGCAAGTGTTTTGATTGTTAATATTTTCTGTAATATTAAGCTTATATACATCATCATCATTTTATTTATTATTATCATAAGTGGTGTATATCATTAGCTAATATGGGTTATGACTTCTTCAAATATGGGGAGATTGTTGGGTACATTGGAAAATGTGTACCTGATTTGAAGAAGCCTAACTTAGCATAATGATATACATCAAGGTGTATTTGATGTTGTTTCAGTTGAATGTATGCAGGTTAAAAGTATGAAAAAAATTTCTAAGTCCATGTGTCGACACCAGAAGAAGATGTGTCAACACTTCAGGAAGATTGTGTCGACACTTGAAGAAGGCTGTGTCGACACAGAGAAAATGAGTCGACATCAACTGTATCGACACCGGGAGGCAGTGTCGACACACACAAGATTATAGTTGACATCAACTGTGTCGACACCAGGAGGCTGTGTCGACACACAGAGGCAAAGTTGATAATATTTGTGTCGACACCAGAAGTCTGAGTCGACACATATAGGCAGAGTCGACAAAAGTTGTGTCAACACCTGAAGGCAGTGTCGACACATACTATGTTCTGAATCTACATTAACTGTGTCGACACACAAGACTTGTGTTGACACACTGCCAAGTTTAGACCAAGTCATTTGCTGAAGAATGATGAAGTGTTTGAGTCGACACAAATACTCAGTGTCGACTCACTCTCAAGTTGTAGTATGCAGAAGCTGAGTCGACTTAAAGGCAAACTTGTCGACTTCTCCAGAGGCAGTGTCGACACCAAAGTTACTTGTGTCGACACATATAGACAGATGGTCTCGACACTTTCTGACAGACAGTCTCGACACTTTGTTGTCCAAGACAAAGGCACAAGATCTGTTTGAAGACTTGACAGTTGTGGGTTATAACAGGTTAACTGAAGCTGTCAGACTTGTCAGAAGACAGTTAGAAACCTGATCAGCCGGTCACCAAAAAGAAGGTTTATAAATAGACAGATTCAGAAGTAGAATGGAATTATAGTTTGAGAAGAACCACACATAAAAACTGCTTAAGGAATCAAATCAAGAAAGTGCAAGGCACTGAAGAAGATCTTCATCTGAAGATCTAAGAAGACATTCTGAAGGGTTCAACCTCTCAGGATCAGTCTAAGGAGAATTTGTCCTAGAATTCTGAAGAATTTCCAAAGGGATTGGATAGAGAGGGATCCAGCCATTTGAAGATGAAGAAGGAAGCTGTTATAGGTTTCTCAAGAAGCTGTTTGAAAATCAACTCAGCTAGTTCAGATTCAAGAAGCTTTGAAGAAAGCTAAGTTTCAGTTGATTTCATCCATCAACTGATCAGTGCTGTCTTGTCCTTTCTCTCTCAACAAGGGCAAGATTCTATAAAACTCTTTTTCTAAATCTTGTAGGATCTTTAATAGATCTGAGTTGTAAGCCTAATTTATAAAGGCTGAGTGTAGGAGAGATAATCTCTGAGTGGTAGGTCTTGGATAAAGACTGAGGTAGGGATGAATTGCTTGAGTTGTAGGAGTGTGGTATCACTCTGAGTTGTAGGAATCCATTTTGGATTCTGAGCTGTAGGATCTGAGGATCTGAGTTAAGGAAGGGAGTTTGGCCGAATCTAGCACACTGCTAGATAGGTGAAGGGGGAAAGTGGATGTACCCAGATCTTGGGGAACCACTATAAAACTGTGTGCAATCTGTGATGTGTGAATTTCTGTGATTGCTGTGTTGTGTGTATATATTCAGTAGTTATATTCTGCCTAAAGTGAAAACAAGCATTAGAACCTATTCACCCCCCCCCCCTCTAGGTGTTTAGGTAGTCTTGAAAGTAAAACTATCATAAAGCTCTACCCAAAAATTTAACTCCTATGGAACACGGTATGGTGAAGCTTCATGGATCTTTTAATTTAGGGGGTAGTTTTTTTTTTGTAGTATAGCACTACATTCTTCAGTTAAAGCCACAATTTCTTTTTCAGCAAATTTTCTCTTTTTGGAGAGAATATCCTTCATGAACTTTACATAACTAGGCATCTGCTCCAAAAGTTCAGCAAAGGGGATATTTATGGTTAATTTTTTAAAACTTCCATAAACTTCTGGAATTGTTTATCAAACTTCATTTTACTGAGTCTGAAAGGAAAAGGTGGAGGTGGGTAAATTTTTCTTTCTTCTTCTTCCAAATCTATAATCTCTACCCCTTTTTCTATGTTAGAGTTCTCGACCTCTTTTATTTTCTTTTCTTTTCTTTTCTTTCATCTTCCTTGAATTTTTCAAATAATAAATCCCCACCAGAAATTTTGTTTCCACTTCTTAGGATGACAGACTTGCATTGGTTAGTTGTGTCATCTCTCTTCGGATTTGAAGTTGTTTCAGCTGGTAATGTTCCAACTGGCCTTAGATTTAATGCATTGGCAATCTATCTTATGGAAGTTTCTAAGGATCTAAGAGATGATTCTATCCCTACGACCCTTGCATCATTTTTCTGAAACTTTTCTAGGATTAATTCATCTGGCAATTTCCTTGAATTCCCTTGATTGTTGGGAGGAATTTGATTGAATCCTGGTGGATGATTAACATTTTGATTGTTTCTTCACGAAAATTTTGTATTGATTTGAAAAAACATTTTGTCTTTGGCCACCTACATAATTAACTTCTTCCGGAACCTGATTTAATTATTTTATGGTGAGAGAAGTATTGGGGTTAAGTAAATGAATACTACTAACGGATGACATTACTATATTTTGACTCAAAGAATCTTATCGTTGATTTATCGTGTTAAATTGTGATGTCATTTGGGCTGCTAATGAAGTGAATTGATCAACATGATGGATACCCATTAGATTGGTATTCCCTTGCCTCTCAAATGATTGATAGTTATTGGAAGTAAGGTCTTCTAGAATAGTATAAGCATCCTCCGGATACTTTTTCATCAAAGACCCCCCCCCCCCCCCCCGCAGCTCCATCAACTAAGATCATGGTAGCTGTTTGTAACCCATTATAAAATGTGGATACCTGATGATGTTGGGCTAATCCGTGATGTGGGCATCTTCTTAATAACTCTTTAAAACGCTCACATGCATCATAAAGAGTCTCCCCATAATTTGCATAAAAGTGGTGATGTCTCTAATTAACTTTGTTGTTTTAGAAGGAGGAAAGTATTTATTTAAAAATTTCTCTACCAATTGCTCTCATGTGGTTATAGAACCATATGGTAACGAATTAAGCCAATCTTTAGTTTTTCCCTCCAACAAAAATGGAAATAACCTTAACTGAATTGCTTCATCTGTAGCCCCATTTACTTTGAACATGTCACATATTTCTAAGAATGTCCTTAGATGAGAATTGACATCTTCATTATTTAGACCCTCAAACTTATTATGTTGAACTAATTGCATAGTAGTGGAATCTATTTTGAAGTTGTTAGATGTTATAGTAGTCCGAGCTATGCTAAAGTGCAATCCTCCCGGTAAAGGTGTATTATAATCACGACATGTCATTCTAGGTGCATTCTGTTGGCCGTTTTGGTCAACTTGCCCATTAGGATCTACATGACTCTCATTGTTATGCATATTATTTTGTTCGTTATCACCTATCTCAAGATGTGTAATATTGTTATTCCTAAAAATTCTCCTGTTTTGCCTACAAGTCTTTTCGATTTCAGTGTTTAAAGACAATATTTCCGTGTCTCGATATCTGGACATAAAACGATGTAAATAAATTGAAAAGAAAAACAAAAACAACACTTGAACTCAGATTACTAAGAATTATTAATATCACAAGATAATACTTAAATAAGAAAAATTATCCCCGGCAACGACGCCAAAAACTTGAAGCGCGAAAAGTAGATATATATAATGCAACGCAAGTGTACGTGTCGCGTCAAGTAATAAAGTAGAAAGTAGAGTGTCGAATCCACAAAGACAATAGTTTTACTTAAGCTTACGAGCACTAGTAATGTTCTTTTCTGCTAAGTCAAGCAAAATCATAGTTTTGTAGAGAAATGAAATAAAACTAGCATGCGAAACTAAATTACTGAGAATAGATAATAATAAGACATACGAGCTTTGTATATTGATCCTTATCCTTAGCTTGTCTTTATGAGAAAATACAAGTGAACTTAAATTAATTATTATCTTGTGAAAATCCTGAACCTGCGAAGATCATCTCTCGATTTCATCATCGCGTTGTGCATATTTAGTGAGTGGCTTTAAATAAAAGTTACACAAGTAAACATAGGTATAACAGTGAGGATCTTAACTCCACAACTAGAATAATAGTGATAGGCTAAATCATATGTAGCCAAATTAAATTCTCGAGACTTACAAACGAAGCTTTCACATATAGAATGCAGTAAAAAACTCAAGATGACAATTTCTTATCGTCATCACTAAGAAGAGAATGAAATTTAAGATAAAAACTAATATAATCCAGTTGATCATATAAGCATACAGGCAAACTTCAGAAAATTCACAACATACAAAACTCGTTAGAGGATTAGTTCCTCATTGTTAGAATCACCGGGTAATGCAATGGTAAATGAGCAGTCATAGTAACAAAAAATTTATGACAAGCAAACCAAATGTTTTCTGAGACAGTCCGCTAAATTCCGTCGCCCAAGTCACTGTGCTTTTCCTTCGATTCTCCTCTATCCGATCTCCTCCTCTCTAATAATTCTCCCTTCTATATATAGTGATTCGCCCCTTAAAGAGTCTTTAATTTGTTGAAAGAATGCCTCCTTTCGGTCTTGTAACCGTCACCAATTTGAATTTCAAAATTCCAAATTTCTGTCAGTAATTTGTTGCAACAACTTTGTTTCTGGAAAAATAGGAATAATTAGGTAATAAATAATATGTTGCAACAACTTTATCTCTGGATAAATAGTCATAATTCGGCAATAAGCAATTTGTTGCAACAACTTTTCTGAGTACTAGAGTTGATTATATTTTATTTCTCCAAAATTATTCTTTTTTTGTATTTTTCAATGAAAACTTCATATTCTCAAATTTAAAACTTGAATTATATCAAAATATAATTTAAAACCTATTTTACTTGATTCAATGAAAGTTTGCTACTTTAAAGGATGAAAACATGTAAATAAGCTGATGAAATAATTTCTTTTTGAGAAGTTATCAGGTCATCCTTCCCGATATAGTAAGTCATGTCAGGCTCTCTAAATCCCTCGGGAACGGGAGCTGAGACAATCAGCTCGCTGAAATGTGACCCCCTACTTGGTGGTTTTGCATGCTCCACTCGCGCAACCTGCTCGATTGGGAGGCTAGCACTCGCTGGGTTGGGGAATAACTCCCGACCGGTAAGGTCTCGCTCGACCCCCTCTCATATCCTTTCTTTCCCAGGTTGTCTTCCTGATGCACTTTCTTCTACCCCCCCCCCCCCCCGGGGGTCATCTCACCTAGACCCCTGGGAGCTGTCTCGTCGAGACCCCTGGGAGCTGTCACACTGAGACCCCTGGTAGCTATCTCCCGAGACCCCTGGGAGCTGTCTTGCTGATAGGGGTGCAAGCGGTTCGGTTTGGGTCGGTTTGGTCCCAAACCGAAACTGAACCGATGTTTATCGGTTCGGTTCGGTTTTTTAGTCGGTTTACTCGGTTCGGTTTTCGGTTTTTCAGTTATACTATTTAAAATAATTGTGTACTTAAATATCTCAAGAAAATTTTAAAAAATATATGATAATTAAAAATAAATAGCTTTATTTACATATGATATATTATAACTAATTACTCGTATTACATAAAAAAATTATGATCGAATATTTTTATTGTGAAATCGAGTAATAAATATAAAAATATATAAATAAAATCAGTTAAACAAAATGTTTAATTTTTCTTGATCCATAAAATATGCATTACAAAAAATGATTTTGACTCAAATGATATAAAAATTATTAAGTTGATATAATTTGTGTACATTATTTAGTTAATAAAAATAGTTAAAAGATAATTATTGGTAATATTTTGATATGTATTATTAGTCGGTGCGGTTCGGTTTTTCAGAGAGGAAAACCAAAACCGAACCGAGTCATTCGGTTCGGTGTAAAATCGGTTCGGTTTGAGCGGTTCGGGGCGGTTTGATCGGTTTTCGGTTTTTCATGCACACCCCTACTTGCTGAGACCCCTGAGAGCTAGCTCCTATGGAGTGGAAGTTGTGCAGTCACCCCCATGAGCAATACTTCGCAGCATCTCCATGATGTCTTGGATGAATGTCATGAAATATTCGCTCCCTATAAAGGGTACTTGGTTGGGGAGCTCTTTGGAGTCATCACCACCTTCATGATCTCCTACCATAGAACTTGCTCAGGAACTTCTGTATAAGCCGCAGTCCACGCTCACTGCACCAAAATGTTGGAACCGAGATTCGGTTCCACCTAGAGTTTGGACTTAGGGGTGCAGCTCACACCTACTTCTCCCAAGTCGTCCCTTGATGAGAGACCTGAATTTGGAAAATGACCCTTGGCTCTAGCGTGAAGGTCCCACCTCATACCCGGAAGACCTTTGAGATCTCCCCCTCCCTGGCTAGTGCTAAGCTAGGTGCATTGGAGGATGAAGGAAGAAGATGAAGATTGGTGAAAACTGGATCTTCTTCAAGGCACCCCAAGGGTCTATTTATAGATTTCTGGAAACAACCTGTAAATAGATGACATCCGCTGCTCTAAAATTACTGAAATACCTTGGGTTGGTATGCCAACAGCCACATTCCGATGTTCTGAATAGCTATTCGCAGCCCACTAGGGGCAGAATAGCAGACCCTCAAGTCGAGCGAGACCCACAAGCCGGGCGAGCTGCTCAAGGGGCCGGGGCGGGTGCCGGCCTCCCGCCGCACCCGCCCCCTAAAAGGTGTCGGGGCGGGTGCCGACCTCCCACCGCACCCGCCCCCTAAAATAGGTTGGGGAGAGTGTTGTCCTCCCGCTACATTCGCCCCCTGAAAATAGGTCGGGGCGGGTGCCGACCTCCCCCCCCCCCCCCCCCTAAAAGAGGTCGGGGCGGGTACCGACCTCCCGCCTCACCCGCCCCCTAAAAGAGGTTGGGGCAGGTGCCGACCTCCCGCCGTACCCACCCCCTAAAAGAGGTCAGGTCGAGTGCTGGCCTCCCACCACACTTGCCCCCTAAAAATAAGTCGGGGCCGGTGCCGACCTCCCGACGCACCCACCCCCTAAAAGAGGTCGGGTCGGGTGTCAGCCTCCCGATGCACCCTCCCCCTAAACGAGGCTGGGGAGAGTGCTTGCCTCCCGCCGCACTCGCCCCCTGAAAATAGGTCGGGGCGAGTATCGGCCTCCCGCCGCACCCGCCCCCTAAAAGAGGTCGGGGCGAGTGTCGGCCTCCCTCCGCACCCGCCCCCCTGAAGAGAGGTAGGGGCAAGTGCTGGCCTCCCGCCGCACTCGCCCCCTGAAAATAGTTCGAGGCGGGTGCTGGCCTCCCGCCACACCCGCCCCCTAAAAGAGGTCGGGGCAGGTGCCGGCCTCCTACCGCACCTGCCCCCTAGAAGAAATGTCAGGGCAAGTGCTGGCCTCCTGCTGCACTCGCCCCCTGAATATAGGTCGGGATGGGTGTCGGCCTCCCGACGCACCCCCCCCCCCCTAAAAGAGGTCGGGGCGGGTGCCGGCCTCCCGCCACACCCGACCCTTTTACCCCTTAGCCTTTGTGCTCACTTGTCCCCGGACCATTCTCTATATTACATCTTGCGCTTGCTTGGGGACCCCACCCCGCGAATACGGGGTTGTATATGGAAGATCATCATCAACAATTGAATTTCTCATAAATCAGTCAATTGTTAGATTGTTACTGAATCTGCAAAAGAGAATTAGTTCTTCTTCTTCTCTTAAGGAAATCACATAAGATTCAGAGAAGATTCAAAGATAATCTGGAAATAGAACATATAATTTTTATGATTTTGATATTCAGAGATTCATTAAAAGTTTAAGATATCATCGATGCTAGTCCTCAAAAATCTACTGAGAGGATACAAAGAAAAGATTAATTTTATCACAAATTTTCTTTCATTTTCTTTTTACACTTTTTGAAAAGAGTTTTGAGAATCACTCTTCAAAGGATTCAGTGAGAGGTTCTTGGAGTCTGCTTGATAAAATACTCAGATTATAATGGCTCAAGATCTTCTTATCAAAAGATCTGATGTTAGTTCCAAGTGTCTCCTGATCAAAAGACTCAAACACTATGAAAGTAAATTCCTACTAAGGGGTAGAAGAGTGGATGTACCCAGATTGAGGGGAATCACTATAATCTTTGTGTCTTCTGTGTTTTTGTATTTATTTTTAAGTCTGTACTGTGATTTTATTTATCAGTATCTATTTCTGATTGATTGTTGATGTATATGCAAATTCGGTGAATTAAACTAAGTATTTGAAACAAAATTTTAATCTCTATTCTCCACCGTCTAAAGAAAACTTTGAGGTATTTAACAACTCCTCTTCTATTTCAATTGGTATCAAAGCGAGGTTGATCATTATTAGGTTAATCTAAAGGAGATTAATAAATAAAAGGTTAACACCTTGATCAAAAGATCATCTCAGTTGCATTAGTATATATTCATTTAAATTTTCAAAAACGTCTTTAAATAAATTCAAAGGATTTGCATCTACTAGGCCACCAGTTTGTAATCTTGAAAAGTTTACACTCTGGAAAATAAGAATTAGATTGTACATGAACTCTATTGATGAGGGTATATTTGAATCAATTTTAACAGGACCACCAATGCCATATAGGAATGATGCAGAGGGAAATACAACTGCAAACTTGTACCTAGAAGTTAATGGACAGACATGGAAAAGAGAATAAAAGATTGGAATGCAAAAACAATGAACATACTTATTTCAACTATATCTGATGATGTATTTCAAAATGTTGATGATTGTCAGTCAGCAAAAGAAATATGAGAATCACTTTCAAGAATTATTGATGGAAGTGCAGATGAGAAAAAAGATAGAATATCACTTTTAATTTCTCTTTATGAGAATTTTCAAAAGAAAACTGATGAATTTGTAGCAGAAATGTATGATAGATTCAGCATGATAATCAATGAGCTGAAGGGATTGAATAAAGATATATCTCTCACTGAGATAAATGATAAATCACTTATGTGCTTCTCAAGTACATGAGATTCTAAAATTTGGGCCATCAGAGAAGCAAGTTTTTTTCAAAATTATTGAGGTCATTGATCCATCTGTTTTAGAGCATGAGATGTTTAGGGCCTGTTTGGGAGGGCTTTTTAGCTTCTTTCCATTTTCTGGAAAACGCTACCACACTTAAGAAATTGTTTGGAATGTCTACCGGTGGGAAAAGCTACCGTGGAAAACTCCATTTTCTCATCTTTTGAAAAAGTCGCTTGTCACCTACTTTTAACCTTTTCGTAAAGCACTTACTCATCACAAAAACACTTATCTCTTAAAAAAATCTCCAACTTGACTTTTTTATCCAGCCGCGATTTTTTTCCCGGGCGTAATTTTTTTACACGGGCATATTTTTTTGCCTGAGCGTGAATTATTCAACCGGGCAAAAAATTTAGGCCAGGGCGCGAATTTTTCGCCCGAGGCCCCGGGCAGGAATTTTTCGCTCGGGCTGGCATTTTTCGCCGAAGTGCGGGGTTTTTAGACCGATTGCATTTTTTTCACCCGAGTGCTGTTTTTTCGCCCATGCATGATCTTTTTCGCCCGGGCGGGTTTTTTTTCGCCCGGGTCGATTTTTTTTGTTCGGGCACGATTTTTTCGTCTGAGCGCGAATTTTTTGCCCGGACGCGAATTTTTTGTGTGGGCCCGATTTTTTCGTCCGGGCACATGGTTTTTCGCCTGGGTGCATTTTCTTCGCCCGAGTGCAGTTTTTTCGCCCGTGCACGATTTTTTTCGCCCGGATACGTTTTATTCGCCCGAGCCGATTTTTTCTTCTGGATGTGATTTTTTCGCACCGGCGCGATTTTTTTTCCATGGCGACATTTTTTTGCTCGGGCGCGATTTTTTCGCCCGAGCGCGATTTTTTTGCCCTGGAGCGAATTTTCCGCCCGTGCTCAAATTTTTTGACCAAGAGCGATATTTTTTCATCGGAGAGCGGTTTTTTAGCCCGGTCGCAATTTTTCGCCCGAGCGCGGTTTTTTTTTCGTGAGCGAATTTTTGCCCCGGGCGCTGTTTTTTTCGCCCAGTCGCGAATTTTTCGCCTGTGAGCGATATTTTTTTGTCTGGACGCATTTTTTTCGCTCAGGTGAGATTTTGTCACCTAAGCATGCCCGAGGCGAATTTTTTGCTCGGACGCGAATTTTTTTCTCGGACGCGAATTTTTTGACAAGGCGTGATTTTTTCGCTCGTTCGTGATTTTTTCCCCCGGTCGGGTATTTTTTTCGCCCGGATGCTATTTTTTCCTCTCAAATGTATTTTTTCACTTTCGGGCGAAAATATCAAGTTTGTGAGAAAATATCGTGTCCAGGCTGAAAATTCACGTATGTGCAAAAAAATCACGTCCGAGCGAAATATTCGCGCCCGGGCGAAAAAATCGCGCCCGGGCGAAAAAATCGCGTCCGGCTGAAAAATTGGCGCTCGGGCGAAAATATAGCACCTGCCCAAAAAATTTGCGCCCGGGCGAAAAATTCACGGTCAGGCGAAAAAATCGCGTCCTGGCAAAAAAACCGCGTTCAGGCGGAAAAACCGCGCCCGTGCGGAAAAACCGCGTCCGGGCGAAAAAATCGCGCTTGTGCGAAAAACTGCGCCTGGGTGAAAAAACCGCACCCGGGAAAAAAACAGCTCCCGCTCGAAAAAAAAACGTGTCTGGGCGAAAAAAAAATTTGTCTTTTCCCCCGGCGCGTATTTTTGGTCGGGTACGCATTTTCCGCCTGAATGCGCATTTTTTGTCTATACGCGCATTTTTCGCTCGCTCGCTCATTTTCTCCCGGACGCACATTTTTCTCCTATACGCGCATTTTCCGCTTGCGTGCTCATTTTTCCCCGGACGCACATTTTTTTAATAAAAATGTTACCTCAACGGAGTTTTGTCAAACGGTTTATAAAGTGCTTCTCTTTCTGAAAAGCTCTATAAATTGAGTTTACCCAAACAGTTCTCCTTTTCTAATAGACATTTTCCAAATGCTCTTTTTGCTACCATCCTTTTGTCACCACTCATTCTCCTTTCTAAAAAGATTTCCCAAACAGACCCTTAATCTTCTAAAAATGAGATTTAGAAATTGGATAAAGTCAGAAGGCTCTTGGAGAATAGATAAAAATTTAGGCAAATCAAAGTTTGATAAGACTCCTAATAAGAATATAATATGTTTCACATATAGAAAACCTTGACAGATATCAACAGAATGTCCATATCAGTAATAGGAAAGATCAAGTACCAAAGATCAAAAGAAGAAATACCTGAAGAGAAAGGATAAAAAAGGGGAAAGATTTTATTACCGAAACTTGGAGTAACACAAGTTCTGAATTCGGCACTTCATCAGATAATGAAGAAGAAATCAGATCAGTAATAGGAAAGATCAAGTACCAAAGATCAAGTTTGATTTTTTTCCTTTGTAGAAGAATTCAGATAAGTCTGATATAATACTTTACAGTGCTAAGAAGGACAAGACCCTTAGTGAGGATATTTCTATCTCTACATAGGAGGAGGTCCAAATCACTGCCAATTCAATATCCATCGATTTATCCACTTTTTACATGGAGGAACAAGACTTCGTTAGTGATCGTTGCTCTGAGATTGATTGAAGTGATTTTGTGATCACTCCCTCCATAAATAGTTTTTTCATTTTTATTTCTGATATTTTTCTCGCATCTAATAACATTCTTGTACCCTTCTGAAATAATCTCTTATTAATCATCCTCTACCCCAAACCATAGTGACCTATACTAAGAGGAGAAAGAATGAGGGGTGGCTCCTGGAACCCCACATGAAGAACAACCAAATTCTTATAAAGAGCAAAATAAATACTCAGTGTCCCCCGAAGAATAAATTCCACCTCTCCTCAGGCTCCAGAAGAATGAGGGGTTGCTCCTGGAACCCCACATGAAGAATAACCAAATTCTTATAAAGAGCAAAATAAATACTCAGTGTCCCCCGAAGAATAAATTCCACCTCTCCTCAGGCTCCAGCACAGGAACACCATTCCATCCTTATACAAGAGACACTCATTATCTTCCAAAGAGCTGAGTCCCCCAAGTAAAGTCTTCAGGCTTGGGGAGACTTGGGTCAAGCCCCAAATTCCCCACTATCTCAGGAAAGCTAAAAATATCTCATTGAAAAAGTCTCTAGCTAGGACAGACTTCCTAAGAGAAGAAAAGGCATAAATAGGAAGAAAATTTCAGAGAACTTGACAAAAATCTAAAAGAGAAGAGGAGGATTGATGTTGAAAAGTTAGAGGTGAGGAGACCCTAGCAAAGAAGTCTATTAGAATAACTAGGTAACTTACTAAGGAAGACCCAAAAGGCAAGATAAATCCCTTAAGGCTGAGAAGGATGCTGACAAAACTCCACATTTATTTATTGTTCACTTACCCTTCTAGAGAAATGTTTTACTCAATAATATCTTATTCATTTGAAAAATAAAAGTATATGCATAACCATGCTTCAGGATTGGAGTTTCCCATTTCTTCCTTTGGTACATCATTGCATTTCTTGATTTCAACTTTGAAAGATATTTTAGTTAATTTCTCCAAATATTTTAATATTGCTTCGCCTAGTTTCGTCAATTCTTTTACACTTATACATATTGATCAAGTGGTTGATTTTGTTCCTTTGTAGGAGGAGTCAGATGAGCATGATGTGGTACTTTGTGGTGCTAAGTAGGACAATCCCTTGGTGAGAAGATTTTTATCTCTACACAAGAGGAGGTCCAAGTCGCCACTAATACACCTTCCAGTGTTTATCTGTTTTTTTGCATGCATATAGGAACAAGACTTCATTAGTGATCGGTGCTCTGAGTTTTATTTCACTATTTCCTTTAAATTCACTATTGAGTATCTTCTATAGAGATTGAAGATTGATGGTGATGATTTCACTTTTTTCCTTTCAATTCAATATTGAGTATCTTCCAAGCTTCTTTTGTTGTATAAGTTGCTTCCATTATTCTTAGAAAGATTATTTTTATAGTTTATTGAATGAATAAGGCTTTGCTATCCTTTTTCTCATTTTCTCAAAGTTTCTCAACTACTTCAACGCTCTATTTTTTTATATAGGAGGTAGCAAACGGTCCTTTGTATACATTTTGTACCAGACCCATAGGCCCTGAGAGATGAAAAGGGTTCACATTTGAATGCTCCAAAACTCATGGGAATCTTGGTTCTATTTGAAAATAATCAAGTATGGGAACCATTTGAGAATGTCACATCACTACTAGAAAAATGAGTTTTAGCTACACTTTTTTTGGGCATGATTAAAAAACCGTGGCTAATGCACTAGTATTAGCACTGCGTTAATCTCACATAAATCATACTATGGATTTTTTTCCCATAGTTATTAAAGTGATATTCTGGTTTTTGTAAGTCTCTCATTTTGCTTCGTATGCAGTCTCAGGAGAGCTGAATGGTTCTATTATTTTTAAATTTTTTTAAGCGTAATTCATTATTTGTCGCGATTGGAAACCGTGACAAATAGTTTTTTAAAAATGCTAAGCTTACACTTAGCCAGGGTCTCACACCGTGGATAATAATTAGATTATTTTCCACAACAAAAACCCCTGGTAAATAGTCTATTTTAACGTTAAGAAGAAGTATTTGCCATGGGTTTGAAACTGTGGCTAAAGTTAAAGATATTAGCCACGGATTTCTTCCCATGACTAATACTATTTGTCATGGCCGATCCGTAGCTTAAAACGTTTAGCCACGCCAACTTTAGCCACGAAATTTTCCCGTGGCTATGTTGTGGCAAAAGCTCTTTAGCCACGATTTTGGATTTTTTTTCTCAGAGTAATTTGCCCTGGCAAAAAGTCTATTTTCTTGTAGTATATGATGAATGTGCACACTTCTTTTGGTAGAAGATGTGATCAACTTAGAGGATGTTGAGGAAAAGAAATGATGGCCCTCAAAATATTCACTAATACCACTCCTAGAGCAAGTGATAATTAAAAAGTTAACAAGTCTAATGGGAATAAGTAAATTCTTGGCAAAAGTTTAATCTGATTCATTCTTTTTTTAAAGCTATGGTTCATATATATAGCTTTCCTATTTATAAGACACATACAACATTTTAGAACCAAAAAAATGATTTCTATTTATAGGTTGAAGTTTGTGCTTCCTTATTATTGGGGATGGCCCCCATTTTATAGGAATTGGGTGTGTGATAGCCATACCCCCATGATCTCCACCCAAAAGGAGTGGGATCATGAGTTTGATCGCGCACACAATCACCACGCCTGATCTTCCGCGCACTGATCCCACAATGCAGAAGGGGGAACCGCCACACCTCGCAGACGGCGGGCGGTCAACCTCACCCCGGACATCGCCCGCCCGCCTCCGTTCACCGCATCGTCCCCGGTCGCGGTCAAGAGAGTGGACAAGGGGGGCGGCCGCCCGGGCCGCACCCTCCTCGGCCACCCAAGAGGCCAAGGGGCGGCCGCCAGGGCCGCTCCCTCGCTCGGCCGCCGGTGCGACCAAGGGGGGCGGCCGCCCGGGCCGCCCCCTCGCTCGGCCGCCGGAATAGCCGAGGGGGCGGCCGCCTGAGCCGCCCCCCTTCCTCGCTCGGCTATCGGAGTGGCCGAGGGAGAGGCCGCTCGGGCCGCCCCCTCGCTCGGACGCTAGAGCGGTCAAGGGGGAGGCCGCCCGGGTCTCCCCCCTCGCTCGGCCTCCGCAGCGGCCGAGGGGGCGGCCGCTCGGGCCGCCCCCTCGCTCGGCCGCTGCAGCGGCCGAGGGGGCGGCCGCCCGGGCCTCCCCCACGCTTGGCCGCCGACACGACCAAGGTGGGGCCGCCCGAGCCACCCCTTCCTTGGTCGTCGGTGGCCAAGGGGGCGGCCTCCCCCTCCCTCGATCGTCAGTGTACGGCCAAGGAGAGCGGCCGCTCCTCCCTGCCCGCCGTCGGCGGCCCTTCCCTTGCCAATGAACTTTGTGGTAAGTTTGCCGGCCTCCCATGGAAGCCCTCTCTCGTCGTCCGATTAAGGGGGAACGTCCTCGGCTGTTCGATTCGTGTGTAACCACCCATTAACCTTCATGGTAGTTGTTGGAACCGAAAAAATTGGTCCCTGAGGAGTTCGACCCTTGGAGAAGGGGTGATCGCACACTTACTTCTCTCCCCACGAGCCCAAATGACAAAGGAAAAGGACCAGGGACAGACCCAAGGCTCCAGCACGGAGGTCCCACCACACACCCGGAAGATCTTAGAGTGCTTCCCCTCCTTAGCCAAGTGCTGAAGCTAAGGTACCTCAGAAAGCGCTAGAAGACCGGGCACAAGAAAGTGTCCTTCTAAGGTACCCCTTGGGTCCTATTTATAGAAAAAAGACGGTCTGCAAATATCCAACCTTCACTATTTTCGAGGACTATAGGCAGTCCAAAGGGGGTAACATGGTAAAAATACACCACAGTTGAGGGGCGAGTTGGCCCTGGGATGGCGTTCGCTCGTCAAGGGCGGCGAGTACTGGAGCGGGAAAGCTTCACCTCATGCCGAGGTAAAAGGCGGTGGGGGTGCTCGCCCCGCTCAATACCATAGGCCTAGCTCGCCTCACTCAATGCCACAGGAGAAGGCATTGAGTGAGCTCTCCTTACACAACGTCGCGGGGGAAGGCGTTGAGTGAGCTCGCCTTACCCAATGCCACAGGCCTGACTCTCCTCGCCTTGGGCCTGGGCGGGTTGGCTCTGAAGCCTTTGCTCGCGGGTGACGGGCATACTGGCACTCGCCCTCCCCTTGGCTCCGAGCGCGCACGTACTCGGCCGGATCTGCTCGCCCGTTCCATTGACTCCCTTTCGTCGGTCTCAACTCCACGAACTCTGAGCTCGGCCCGACGATTGTCGAGCCCGTACTCAGCACGCTGGGCTCGGCATGCTCTGCTGAACTCGCCTGGGGCTCTGGGGCGGTCTGAGCTGGCCGGTTTGGCTCTTGTTAGCCCACTCGCTGGATACGGGGTTGTACATAATCCCCGCTCTTTGCGAGGTTGGCACAAACTCAGAAAGAACCATCCAACCCCCTAGGATCCTGCGAGTGCGATAGGAGCCAAAAGGAATCTCTTGGTGGGTCCCACCGATGGCTATAAATACATACCCAGCGTACCCGGCTGACCTCTGCCCTTCCCTTTACTTAAGCCCTGCCAAGATACCACTCCCCAAAGTGGTCATGGAGCGACTCGCGAAATCTCGCGAGGAGACCGCCCTGCGTGCTGCGGCTGTTAGGTACATGAGAAAATGTGTACATAATTTGGAGAAGCCTCACTTAGCTCAATGATATACATCAAGGTGTATTTGATGTTATTTTGAGTTTATATGTACAGGTTAAGTATTTGCTAAAATGCAGAAAAAAGTTTCTAAGTCCATGTGTCGACACTTAAGAAAGCTTGTGTCGACACTTAGAAAAGCTGTGTTGACACCTGAAGCAACTGTGTCGACATACAGAATTTATTAGTCGACATCAACTGTGCCGACACCGGGAGGCAGTGTCGACACACAGAAGTATTAGTCAACATCAACTGTGTCGACACCGGGAGGCAGTGTCGACACACAGAAGTATTAGTCGACATTGACTGTGTCGACACCGGGAGGCAGTGTCGACACACAAATTCTGAGACTATATCAAATGTGTCGACACCTGGAGGCAGTGTCGACACACAAATTCTGAGACTATATCAACTGTGTCGACACCTGGAGGCAGTGTCGACACACAAATTCTGTGAGTATATCAACTGTGTCGACACACAGGACTTGTGTCGACACACAGCATAGTTTCAACAATGCTGATTGTTGTGAAGTAAAGAAGTGTTTGTGTCGACACAAAGAAGCAGTGTCGACACATTCTACAGATGCAGTGTCAATAAGCTGTGTTGACACCAAAGGAATTATGTCGACATCACAAAAGCTAGTGTCGACACTTAATCTACTTGTGTCGACACATAATGTAAATCAGTCTCGACGCTTTGCTGACAAAGACAAAGGTTCAAGAACTGACTGGAGACTTGACAGCTGTGTATTTCAACAAGTTTACTGAAGCTGTCAGACTTATCAGAAGTTAGTTAGAAACCGGATCAGCGGGTTACCATGGATGAAGTCTATATATATATATAAATTCTGTCAAATCAACCAGAAGAAGGTGAACAACAATATACAACAACAAGAAAGTGCACATCACACAGAAGAAGATTTTCGTAAGAAGATCTAAGAAGAATTCAAGCAAGAATTCTGAAGAAACTTCAGAAGTTCTGGAGAGAGAGAGAGAGAGAGAGATCTCTAACTGTTAAAGTAAAGAAGGAGACATTTACAAGTCTCTTAAGAAGCAGATCTTGAACTAATCTGCTAATATGGATTCAGACCTATTTCTGGATTCTAAGAAGGAAGCTGGCAGCTAGTCAACTTCAAAGGAGATCAACCCTACTGAGTTCAGATTCAAGAAGCTTTGAAGAAAGCTAAGAACGGGTTGATTTCAGCCATCAGTTTTATCAAGAAGCTGATCAAGAAACCTCTTATCCCTTCTCTCTCAATAAGGGTAAGAGTCCATCTAAACACTTATCAAATTTTGTAGGATCTTTTTATAGATCTGAGTTGTAAGCCTATATTATAAAGGCTGAATGTAGGAGATATAGATCTCTGAGTGGTAGGGCTTTTGAGCCTGAGTGTATGAGAAATTTTTCTCTGAGTTTTAGGCCTTGTGGCAAGGCTGAGGTAAGGCTTTTGCCTGAGTTGTAGGAGTGTGGTTACACTCTGAGTTGTAGGAACCTTTTAGGGTTCTGAGCTGTAAGATATGTGGATCTGAGAAGAAGGAAGAAGTTAGGCCGAATCTAGCACACTGCTAGATAGGTGAAGGGGGAAAGTGGATGTACCCAGACCTTGGGGAACCACTATAAACCTGTGTGCAATCTGGGATGTGTGTGTGATTGTGGATTCTGTGCTGTGATTGCTATAGAATAGTTAGATTCTATATAAGATCTGAATAATTATTCTGCTTAAGTAATAAAAAAAGAAAAGAACTTATTCACACCCCCCCCCATCTAGGTGTTTGGGTTATCTTGAAATCAATTTTAGCAAGTGGTAGCAGAGGGAGGTTACTCAAAAAAGGACTTAACAGTCTGAGTAAGATCCTTAAGGCAGATTCAAGATCAAGAAAATGGCTTCAGGAGAAAATCATAAGGAACTAGGTTCTATGAAATTACCCATATGTAGGAAAGAGATTTTTGGAATATGGAAAGAAAGGGTCAGGCTTTTCATGGAGGCTTCTGATCCAAGGATTTATATTACAGTAATGGAAGGTCCTTATATTCCAATGAAGGTGTCAGTTCTAGATGCAAATCAAAGAACTCCCAAAGTTTTTTCTAACATGACTAAGGATGAGATCATCCTGGCAACTATGGATAAAAGAGCCCAGAATATCATAGTAAGTGTCATAGATGATTCAACCTTTCAAAATTTGATTCACTACAAGACCTCCAAGGAAATGTGGGACACTTTGGTAGTCTACATGGAGGGTTCTGAAGAAGTCAGACAAGATAGAAAATCTATGTTTCAGACAAGGAAAGTCAGATGGTATAATTGAGTGTTATAAGAAGTTTTATAGAATAGTAAATGAGCTGATGTCCTATGGAAGGATATTCAGTACATATGAACTGAATAATAAATTTCTAAGATCCTTGACAAAAGATTGGGACACTAAGATCTGTGCCATTAGGGAAGTGGCCAAACTTGCAGATATCTCTCCTCCAACTTTGTTTGGAAAACTGCTGTCATATGAGATGCAGCTGATGGCTAAGAAAGAGGAAGAGAAAAGTGCAAAAGGGGAGCATAGATAAAAGTCTGTGGCACTCAAGATGGAAGCCACTAGGAAGAATAGGAGGATGTCTCCATCACCTCCTGAGATTGTTGCTGAAATTACTTCAGATGATTAAGACAACCAAAGTTCAGACAGCAGTGACTCAGATAAAGACTTTGCTGCCTTCACAAGGCAGTTTCAGAGATTCCTGAAGAAGAAGTAGTGGAAGTCAAGGCCCTCCACATCTCATCCTGTGGATGACTATTATCAAAAGAGGAAGTCATCAAGGAAGGGCAGGAGTAGGTCTAAGCCTAGCAAATCTACAACATCAAAGATAGTTTGCTACTGCTTTAATAGGCATGGACATGTTGTGGCTGAGTGTCAAGACAAAAGAAAGGAGTCTGTTGATAAAAGGAAGACTCAACAAAAGAGCAAGAAGGAGAAATCCTTTGTTGCTAAGAAGGAGAAGAGCTTGACAAACCAATCATCTTCAGAGTCTGAATCTGAAGTTGAGGCATACATTGGTCTATATGCAGCAGATGAATAAGATGAGTTTATGAAATTGCTGAACTCTATATATGAACAAGAAGACCATCAGTGCATGGGACTGATGGCTGTATCAAAAGAAGAAAAGTGTCAGGATCAGCCTGGTCCTAGTTAGGTACAATGTTTTTCTAGTAATTCAGATTGTAGTACTGGCACAGAGTCAGCAATATCTGCATCAAGTAATGTGGATGGGTCTGAGTCTGAAGGTGATATTCATCAGCTGATAGATGAATATGGGGACTTGTTGCAGGCACTAAAGAAAAGCAAGAACCTGGCCAAAACTCAGGCTAAGGAAATTGTAGATCTTAAGATGGCTGCATCTCACTTTGAGAAAGAGTTGGATCAAAAATTGAATGAGATTGTCAAACTGAAAACTATAACTGTTATTCAGATGGGCACAATCACATACAAAAATGATCTGATTAAAAGTCTGGAAGCCAGACTTCAAAAGGAAAAAGATTTGGTGGCTAGTTATTCCAAGCCAAAATCAGTTTTACCCTTAATAGATGAGTTTGTGGCTCAAAAGGGTAAGGCTGGAATAGACTTTAAAGGTAACACCAGGGCTGTCCAATTCAAGAGAAAGGGCAAAGCTTCAGTCCAGCCACTGAATTTTAAAGTCCCTGTAGTTTTTAGAAAGGTACAAGTGCCTTCTAACAAGTATGACCTTGAGAATACTCATGGTCATAGTAAGACTGAAGTTCTGAATGACAAGGGTGTTTATGTCAATAAGGCAGCCCATGTCCATAAACCCCATGTTCCTAAGAAAACAGTGAGTGTAGCTACAGCAGTACCAGCACAATACAAAAGGTTTGCTGTCAACCAGACTGTCAAGAATATATCTAAAAATAGATACAACAAGTATGAATGATGGTGCTGTAGCAAGACAGGTCATTATGCCATAGATTGCTAGCACAACACTAGTGTCAGGAAGAACAACAATCTACCTGTTAGAAGAGCTGCAGGTAGATTTGTTAAGTTTGAAGCTTACTTGAACATAGGACCCAAGACTTACTTGGGTTCTAAGGATAGGTAATTCTTTATTACAGGTGAGTCCAAGTTACCATGCCCCTATATGGTACTTGGACAGTGGATGTTCCAGGCACATGACTGGAACAAAGGAGTTGCTGAAGGAGTACTTACCTATCATAAATGGGTTTAAAGTAATCTTTGGTGGTTTTGAAAAGGGAATCATCAAAGGGTTTGGTAATATTTCTAATAACAAGATTACTATCACTCATGTGGCCTATGTGAAGGGTTTGAAACACAACCTTATAAGCATAAGTCAGCTGAGTGATTTAGGATATGATATTTCATTTATTAAGAATGGATGTCATATCAAAAGATCAAGTGATCAAAAGATCATTTTGATAGGATATAGAAAAAGAAATGTGTACTGTCTTAATTTTGAGTGTGAGAATAATGTTTCTCCTATTTTTCTTGTAGCTGATGAGAGAGCCTCTCATTGTGTCAAATGGCACAAGAGGCTGGCCCATCTTAACTACAAAACAATTGGTCAACTCTTTAGCAAAGAGTTAGTAAGGAATGGTCCAAAAGTTATGTGTATAAAGGATGGGATATGCTCAGCTTGTTAAAAAGGTAAGCAGACAAAATCCTCCTTTCATAGCCTTAAAAACAAGGATTCAGTGAGGTGTCTATACCTCTTACATATGGATCTTTTTGGTCCTATGCAAGTTCATAGTCTAGGTAGGAAGGTCTACACTTTTGTGGTGGTAGATGGTTATTCTAGATATTCCTGGGTATTCTTTCTGAGATAAAAATCAGAAACCCCAAGTGTTTTATATAGTTTTGTCAAGCAAATTCAGAATGAATTTGACAGTACAGTGGTCAAAATCAGAAGTGACCATGGCACTGAATTTCAATCTGAAAGTATGACAAGACTGTGTGAAGAATTTGGGATTTTTCAAGAATTCTCCTCACCTAGAACACCACAGCAAAATGGTATTATTGAAAGGAAGAATAGAACATTGATTGAGGCTGATAGAACTCTATTGAGTGGCACTTCTCTACCAGAATATTTCTTGGCTGAGGTAGTAAACACTGCTTGTCATGTGATCAATAGGGCATCTATCACCAAAAGCCACAAAAAGACTCTCTATGAGATCATGAAGGGTAGAAAACCAAACTTATCCTATTTTAGGATCTTTGGTTGCAAGTGTTATGTCCTTAACAATGGCAAGTCTTATCTAACTAAGTTTACTGCCAAATCCCAAGATGGGATATTTGTTGGGTACAGTAACAATAGTAAGGCTTATAGAGTCTACAACTTGATTACTCAAGTTGTAGAAGAGTCTGTACATGTTGTCTTTGATGAAACAAGACTGATTAATAGTGAGTTGCCTTGTAGCTCATGCAGTTCTACAGGTATTAATGAGAAAATGGACAAGCTTACTATTACAGAAGAAACAACTGAAGAGCAGGAAGTGAAAAATGGTGGCTACTGTCCAGGGGGAGTACAGGACTCTCTAGATGCAGATGTACACCAAGAGGTGCAGCATATTGAAGAGACTGGAGGTGTTCAACCAGAAGATAGTCTACCTCCAGCTGTTAGACACTTAAAGGATCATCCAGCAAATCAAATAATTGGTGATCTAAGACATGGAGTGCAAACCAGAAGCAGGAACTTGAACACAGTTCTTTGATCAAGCTTCCTATCTCAACTGGAGCCAAAGAAATTTGAAGAAGCTATTCTATACCCACATTGGATTGATGTCATGCAAGAGGAGCTAAATCAGTTCAGAAGGTGCAAGGTTTAGAAGTTAGTTCCTAAACCAAAATACCACAACATCATTAGAATAAAGTGGATCTTTAGGAACAAACTGGATGAGAATGGGATCATTGTGAAGAACAAAGCAAGACTTGTTGCAAAAGGATACATGCAGGAAGAGGGTATTGACTTTGATCAAACCTTTGCCCCAGTAGCAAGACTGGAAGCAATTAGGATGTTCCTTGCCTATGCAGCATATCAAGGCTTCAAGGTATTCCAAATGGATGTAAAATCAACATTCCTAAATGAAAATCTAAAAGAAGAAGTCTATGTAGAGCAACCCTCAAGTTTTGTTGATTCTCTCAAACCTAATTATGTTTATAGACTTAGGAAAGCTTTGTATGGGTTAAAGCAAGCCTAAAGGGCTTGGTATGAAACCCTGTCTACTTTCCTTATTGAGAATAAATTCTCAAGGGGGAAAATAGACAAAACTCTATTCCTAAGGGAATCCAAAGGTAAGATAATCTTAGTCCAGATTTATGTAGATGACATAATATTTGGGTCTACAGAAAGCAACCTTTGCAAGAAGTTTGCAAAACTTATGCAAGGGAAGTTTGAGATGAGCATCATGGGAGAACTTAAGTTCTTCTTGGGCCTTCAAGTAAGACAGACAGATGATGGCTTATCCATATCCCAGTCTAAGTTCACCAAGGAGTTAATTAAGAAGTATGGTATGGAATCATCCTCCACCATGAGAACTCCTATGGGAACAAGTATGCATATATGTAAAGATGATGAAGGTAAACCTATAGATGAGTCTTTATATAGAGGAATAATTGGCTCTCTTCTATATCTAACTGCTAGTAGACCATACATTATGTATGTAACATGTGTCTGTGCTAGGTACCAATCATGCCCTAAAGAATCTCATTACACTACAGTAAAAAAGATTTTGAGATATCTAAAGAGAACACCTAATCTAGGCTTTTGGTACCCTAAGAATGGAGATTTTCTACTAAAAGGCTATTCAGATGCAGACTTTGCAGGTTGCAAAGAAGATAAAAAAAAAAGCATAACAGGCACCTGTCAATTTCTAGGAGGAAGATTGGTGTCTTGGAGCAGTAAGAAACAGACTAGTGTGGCAATTTCCACAACTGAGTCTGAATATGTGGCAGCAGGAAGTTGTTGTGCACAGCTGTTATGGATTAAGCGTCAGCTAGAAGACTATGGTATTCAGGTAAGTAGAACACCTTTATTTTGTGATTCTACTAGTTCTATCTCTATTGCTAAAAATCCTATTTCACATAGTAGGACTAAGCATATAGAAATTAGATACCATTTTCTTAGAGAACTGATAGTTTTACTTTCAAGACAACCTAAACACCTAGAGGGGGGGTGAATAGGTTCTAATTGCTTGTTTAAATTTTTAGGCAGAATTCAATTACAAAGATTAAAACATTCAGCACAGCATTCACAGACATTTAATCATCACAGATTGCACAATGTTTTATAGTGGTTCCCCAAGGTCTGGGTACATCCACTTTCCCCTTCACCTATCTAGCAGTATGCTAGATTCGGCCAAACTTCCACTATTCTCAGATCCTCAGATCCTACAGCTCAGAACCTGGAAAGGTTCCTACAACTCAGGCTCAACAGCCCTACCTCAGCCTTGCCACAAGGCCTACAACTCAGAGAAGAACCTTCTCCTACACTCAGGCAAACAGCCCTACCACTCAGAGATCAACTCTCCTACACTCAACCTTTATATCACAGGCTTACAACTCAGATCTGTGTAAAACAGATCCTACAGAAATTTAGAAAAGAAGTTTTAATGTCTTGCCTTTGTTGAGAAAGAAGAGGTCAAGACAATTCTTGATCAGCTGATGAAATCAACTGAATCTGAGCTTTCTTCAAAGCTTCTTGAATCTGAACTTAGCTGAGTTGATTTCCAAACAGCTTCTTGAGAAGCCACTGATGGCTTCCTTCTTCTTCTTCAAAATGAGTGGATCCCTCTCTATCCAACACCTTTGATGATACTTCTGAATTCTTGTTAGAACTCTTCTTAGATCGATCCTGAGATCGTCTTCTTAGATCTTCTGATGAAGATCTTCTTTAGTGTATTACACCTTCTTGATTTGATTTCTCAATTTGATTGCCAAAGTTCAATCTTCTCATTCATGCTTTACTTCTCTCTGAATCTGTCTATTTATAGATCTTCTTAATGGTAACCGGCTGATCCGGTTTATAACTATCTTCTGACAAATCTGACAACATCAGTTAACTGGCTGCAACCCACAGCTGTCAAGTCTTCAAACAGATCCTGTGCCTTAGTCTTGGTCAGCAATGTGTTGAGATAGACTGTCAGGAAGTGTCGAGACCAACTGTCTGTATGTGTCGACATAAGTAACTTTGGTGTCGACACAGCCTTTGATGATGTCGACAAGTTTGCCTTTAAGTCGACACAGCTTCTTCAGAGAATAACTTGGTCTTGACTTTGTAGTGTGTCGACACAAGTCCTGTGTGTCGACACAGTTGTTGTAGATTCAGAACTCAGTATGTGTTGACTTAGTCTTCTGGTGTCGACACAAGTATTGTCGACTTCTGCCAATGTGTGTCAACTCTGTCTCATTGTGTCGACACAGCCTCCCAGTGTCGACACAAATGTGGTCGACTATCTTCCTGTGAGTCGACACTGCTTCCCAGTGTCGACACAAATGTGGTCGACTATCTTTCTCTGTGTCGACACAGCTTCCTTCAAGTGTCGACACAAATATTCTGAAGTGTCGACACTGTTTCTTCAGGTGTCGACACATGGACTTAGAATATTTTTCTGCATTCTTTAACACTTCTTCACCTGCACATGTCAACTTAAAACAATATCAAATACACCTTGATGTATATCATTGAGCTAAGTTGGGCTTCTTCAAATCAGGTACACATTTTCCAATGTACCCAACAATCTCCCCCTATTTGGAGAAGTCATAACCCTTATAGCCAATGATATACATCATTTATAAAAAGTATAATATGATGATATATGACATAATAGGAATACTTAATATAAACAAAATATGAACAATCTATCACAGAGTGAACATTATATGATTCCAAACAAAATATTGTTTATAACTTGATAATATTTGATTACAGAGTTTTACATTGAATGATTTAATCAAAACATTACAAAACACATTTGAAAGAACTTATAACTAAGACTGATCAGGCTCTCTTATGACAATCCCTTTGCCAGATTGGATTTGAGCCTTCACAGGAGCTTCAACATCTTCAGCTGGCTTCTTGCCTTTTTGATCAGCCTTCTTCTTTGCTTCTTCCTTGAGCCTTTGCCTTTCAAAGTAATGATAGGGCTTTGAAAAGTACTTGCTCGGCTCCTGAGCATCTGGTGGTAGCCTACCCAGCTTGGCATTTCTTCTGAACTGTACTATTGCCTCCTGCCTAGCTTCATGCTTTTGCCATTCTATTTCATTATACCACTTTCCTCTTTCATGAACTTGGTCTTTCACAGCCTTCCATGCAGTGAGTATAATATTTCTTGAAGTAGGGCTCCACTGCTCAAAATCTGGCTTAAGTTCAGCCTGCTCTCTAAATCTCTTCTTAGATAGTAGAGCATCTTGCTGTTCTTTCAAAGTGGCCTCAGGCTTATCCACTTTCTCAATAACAACCCTGTTAACCTCCTTTGGAGGACTATACATTTCTTGAACTTGCTGATCAATCATATCAAAATCTAGAGGAGGGTAAATGACTTGGGCAACCTCAGGTTGATTGCCTTCAAGTAGACCTGTTTGTATTCCTGACTCAGCCACCATAGCATCATCACACAAAGGTGGATATCCCAATGTGGCTCGAATACTATTGGTCACCCATTTGGTGTGCTCTGAGCCTGCATGAACTAACAACCTCTCCCCCTTTATGGCTTCACTGGTAATATGATCTTTTAGATCTTCCTTCTGAAATCTGATCTGTCCATCCAGATAATTCACACCTTCTTTAAAAAATGGTTTTAACTTTTGAAGCTTGTCAGATATGTCCTTTTGAGAGGTAGTGATAGCAGTTTTAACAGATTCAATAGCAGCTTGAAATGTCTTATCAAATTCTTCCATCTCCTTTGCTCTAGCTGCAGGCAACCCTTCAGTAGTCTTTTTCAACTTATTAAGAATTTCATTGTGAGAGTCTTCAAGATTGGCATTCATGTTTATCTGATTTGTAAGAACATAGCCTTGCTTCAGTGCTATATCATCTGCTTTGGTAATAACTGATTGCTGTTGTTTTGCCAAGAATACTACAGCATTACCTCCTTTATGGAAGCAATCTGTCATCTCCTTCTTATGCATATTGACTTCAAATCTAATTGACTTTATATCCTGAGCCAAGTCAAATTAGAGGGCCTTATTGCTCTCATCAACATATTTTTCAACTGCCACTCTATGGTCATCTAACTTAACTTGCAAATCAACCATAAACTTGTTATAATTAAATTCAGAATGAGATGTTTGAGTTGTAGTCTGTAGAGCCTGCTTATAACCTTTGCTCCTTCTCTTGAAGACTACAAGTTTTCTCTTCTTAGCCATTCTGGCTTCTTCAGTCTCAGATTCAGATGAACTATCAACTTGAACTCTTTCTTGAGGAGGAGGAGGAATATCTGTCTCAGTGCCATGTTATTCAGCCTCAACATGCGCAGACTCCCCCTCAACCATTTGCTCCTTCTCAATTTCTATCTCCATGTCAAGGGCCTTTTCAATCTCTTGCCCCTCTTCTACTCTATCAGTAGCCATATCAACATTAGGGAATAACTCATCTAGAGTATATTCCTTCTGAGCTTGAACATAAGATGTATCAATTAGATCTTCTATATTCAGATCTTTGGAGATATCAGTTTGGACTGCCTCTTGCACTGGGGGAGACATCTTCTCCCCCTATACTTGGTCAGTATTGATAATGACCTGGGCAGGTGAGTATACTTGCTCCCCCTGCACCTGTGCAGTAATAGAAATATTAGAAATGTCTTTAGTAAGGAAATACACCAGCTCCCCCTGCAACTGTACCTGGTCAGGAGTAGATACAATCTGGGCAGGTGAATGAGCTTGCTCCCCCTGCATTTGTGCAGGTATAGTGTCTTGCTGGGCTGGAGTAGACACAGGGTGATCTTCATCCTGCTTCCTCTCTTGTTCTTCTTGAAGCTGCTCAGTATCTTGAGCATGAGAAGGGGATTTCACTGGGGTGTCCTGCCTGCTCTCATCAGGCATATCCTTAGACAGCACCCTATCCCACCTAGAAAACAATCTCATGTCCATCTTTCTCATGTGATTGATCTTTGTTCCTGGCAGGTGTTGCATTACTTCAGTGATCACTCCATTCAGATATAAGCTCATAATTCTAGCCAGATTTGGCTTCTTCATTCCTTCCTTGATCTTTTCAAAGATTACAGCTGACCAATCAGCTGGAATTGTAAAAACAATTCTGGTCATGAGGCTGAACATATAGGCTGAAATCCTATCATGTCCCCCTTGTTTGCAAAGAATCACCTTGTCAACTACTTCAGACAGAAATTTCCCTTGCTGATTCATTCCTTTTCTGTTGAAAGCAGCTCCAATCTTCAGAGTGGGATCCAATCCGCACCATTGGATAGCCTCCCTTAACTTAGAAGCAGGGACTTCTTCTTCATTCTCAATTATTGGTAAGTGTAGAATCTTCCTTAGACTTCTTGGGGTAATCTTCACTGTCGACCCATGCACAGTGGACTTTATCTTAAGAACATCTGAACCTATTGATACAGAGCTAAAGAATTCATGCACCTCCTTCTTCCATATCTTGGAAGGTTCAGAAACTAGGAACTCTAATCCGGATTCAGAAATGAGAGAGATAACTCGTTGAACATCTGCTGGGGCTTCGGCAAAGTCATTCCTTACTAACTCATAACCTTCATTGACGTTGTCTTCAATCTTCGGCGCCATTGTTCAGGTGAGAAAGCTTGAGAGAAGAGAGAGAGAGAGAGAGAGAGAAAGTTGACACAGGGTTTCAGTCTCGAAAACCTTGTAAGCGTGTCGACTGAAAAAGTTCTTGACCTATTTATACCTTCTATTGAAAGAAGATCAAAAGGCGGGCAAAAATAGTCTATATGTGTCGACACAGATGGAATGTGTCGACACAAACTTCTATTGTCTTGACAACAAATCTGTCAACTATGTGTCGACACCAAATATGGATATGTCGACACCTGAGATATATAGTAGCGCATCAGAAATTCTGTGTCGACTCTTAGTATAAGTGTCGACACAAAATCTGTAAGTGTCGACACCATTATTCTGGTGAAGTCGACACTACATTCCTGGATAAGTCGACAATATGATTCTTAAGTGTCGACACATATTCTCTGTGTCGACACATTATCTCTGACTTGTCGACATTACTTCACTGAGTCGACACATTATCACTGAATGTGTCGACACCATTTTACTTAGCCAATTTCTGTTTCTGTCTACACCACTTAAGACCATTTGATAATCTAATATGTTATTTGTAAGTTTGTTGATAATCTAATCACTGATACCAACCACTTGATAGTTTGTTGATAATCTAATCAATGGTCAGCATGCCTAATTCAATTTTAAATTTATTGAATTTTGTTTCATCCAGAGGCTTAGTGAATACATCTGCTATTTGATAATCTGTTTTAACAAATTCCAATGTGATGTCTTCTCTTTCTACATGATCTCTAAGAAAATGGTATTTAATTTCTATATGCTTAGTTCTACTATGAGAGACAGGATTATTAGCAATAGAAATTGCACTCTTAGAATCACACAAAAGAGGTGTTTTACTTACTTGAATACCATAATCTTTAAGCTGATGCTGTATCCACAATAGTTGTGCACAGCAGCTGCCAACAGCAACATATTCTGACTCAGCTATAGATATAGCCACACTGGTCTGCTTCTTACTACTTCAAGATATCAGTCTTCCTCCCAAGAATTGACAAGTACCTGTTGTACTCTTCCTATCCTCTCTACAGCCTGCAAAATCTGCATCTGAATAACCTGTTAGTAGAAAATCTCTATTCCTAGGGTACCAAAGACCTAGATTAGGTGTGCCCTTAAGATATCTCAGAATCCTTTTGACTGCAGTATAATGAGACTCTTTAGGGCAGGCTTGGTACCTAGCACAGACACATGTAGCATACATAATATCTGGTCTACTAGCTATGAGATATAGTAGAGAATCAACTATTCCTCTATACAAAGCCTCATCAACAGGTTTACCTGCATCATCTTTGCATATCAGCATACTTGTCCCCATAGGAGTTCTCATGATGGAGGATGACTCCATACCATACTTCTTGATTAATTCTTTAGTAAACTTTGACTGGGATATGGACAAGCCATCATCAGTCTGTCTTACTTGGAGTCCCAAGAAAAACTTCAGTTCCCCCATACTGCTCATCTCAAACTTCCCTTGCATAAGTTTGGCAAACTTTTTACAAAGGTTATTTTCAGTAGATCCAAAGATTATGTCATCAACATAGATCTGAACTAAGATGATCTTGCCTTTAGATTCCCTAAGGAATAGAGTTTTGTCAATTTTTCCTCTTGAGAATTTATTCTCAATAAGGAAAGTAGACAGGGTTTCATACCAAGCCCTTGGGGCTTGCTTTAACCCATACAAAGCTTTTCTAAGCTTATAAACATAATCAGGTTTAAGAGGATCTACAAAACCTGATGGCTGCTCTACATATACTTCTTCTTTAAGATCACCATTCAGAAATGCTGACTTCACATCCATCTGGTATACCTTGAAGTCTTGATAGGCTGCATAGGCAAGGAACATTCTGATTGCCTCCAGCCTTGCTACTGGGGCAAAGGTTTGATCAAAGTCAATCCCTTCTTCCTGCTTGTATCCTTTAGCAACCAATCTTGCTTTATTTTTCACTATTACTCCATTCTCATCCAACTTGTTCCTGTAGATCCATTTTGTCCCAATTATATTTTGGCCTCTTGGTTTAGGAACAAGCTCCCAGACATTGCACCTTCTGAATTGATTCAGCTCCTCTTGCATAGCATCAGTCCAGTGCAGGTCTTGGATGGCTTCTTCAAACTTCTTAGGCTCCATTTGTGACAGGAAACTTGAATGCAGAACTGTGCTTTGACTTCTGCTTCTAGTCTGCACTCCCTGTCTTGGATCACCTATTATCTGATCAGTTGGATGGTCTCTTAAATGTCTTATAGCTGGAGGAAGATTCCCTTCTGGTTGAACATCTCCAGCTCCTTCATTATGCTGAACCTCTTGGTTTTCTTCATCTTCTATTGTGTCTTCTACTCCCCCTGGACAATATCCTTCATTTTTCAATACTCCATCTTCCCTTGAAGCTTCAGCAATGGAGAGCTTGGCCATTCCTTTGCTTATACCTGTTGATTCATTTGATCTACAAGACAACTCACAGTTGATTAATCTTGTTTCATCAAACACAACATGCACAGATTCTTCAACAACTTGAGTAGTCAAGTTGAAGATTCTATAGGCCTTACTATTTGTGTTGTACCCAACAAATATCCCATCCTGGGATTTGGCAGCAAACTTAGTCAAATATGACTTACCATTGTTAAGTATATAGCATTTGCAACCAAAGATTCTGAAGTAGGATAGATTTGATTTTCTACCTTTCATAATCTCATAGAGAGTCTTTTTGTGGCTCTTGGTGATAGAAGCCCTATTGATTACATGACAAGCAGTGTTTACTGCCTCAGCCCAGAAATATTCTGGTAGAGAGGTGTCACTCAATAGAGTTCTACCAGCTTCAATTAATGTTCTATTCTTTCTTTCAGCAATTTCATTTTGCTGAGGTGTTCTTGGTGAGGAGAACTCTTGGAAAATCCCAAAGTCTTCACATAACTTTGTCATGCTTTCAGATTGAAACTCAGTACCATGGTCACTTCTGATTTTGACCACTGTACTATTCAGTTCATTCTGAATTTGCTTTACAAAATTAAGTAAGACACTTGGGGTTTCAGATTTCTGTCTCAGAAAGAACACCCATGTAAATCTAGAATAGTCATCTACAACCACAAAAGTGTAGACCTTCCTACCTAGACTATGAACTGGTATAGGACCAAAAAGATCCATATGCAAGAGGTATAAGCACATCACAGAATCCTTGTTTTCAAGGCTTTGAAAGGAGGATTTTGTCTGCTTGCCCTTTTGACAAGCTGAGCATATCTCTTCCTTCATACACTTAACTTGAGGACCATTCCTCACTAACTCTTTGATAAAGAGTTGGCCAATTGTCTTGTAGTTAAGATGAGCCAATCTCTTGTGCCACTTAACACAATGAGAAGCATTGTCATCAGCTACAAGACAAATGGGAGAAGCTTTATTCTCACATACAAAATTAAGACAATATACATTTCTCTTCCTATACCCAGTCAAAATGATCTCTTGATCACTTGACCTTTTGATATGACATCCATCCTTAACAAATGAAATGTCATATCCTAAATCACTCAGCTGGCTTATGCTTATTAGATTATGTTTCAAACCTTTTACATAAGCCACTTGGGTGATAGTAATTAGGTTAGAAGAAATGTTACCAAACCCTTTGATGACTCCTTTTTCAGATCCACCAAAGATCACTTTAGGTCCATCTTTGACAGATGAATACTCCTTCAGCAGCCCCTTTGTTCCAGTCATGTGCCTGGAACAACCACTATCCAAGTACCATATAGGGGCATGGTTACTTGGATTCACCTGCAACACAGAGTTACTTACCCTTAGAACCCAAGCAAGTCTTGGGTCATTAGTTCAAGTTAGCATTAACAAAGCTACCATTATTTCTTCTAACAGGTAGACTATTGTTCTTTCTAACACTTGTGTTATACCAGCAGTCTAGTGCAAAATGGCCTCTCTTGCCACAGCACCAACATTCAAACCTATTGTATCTAGTTCTAGATACATCCTTGACAAAAGAATTTCTGTCCATTGCTGGTGCTACAGCAGCTTCACCCACTGATTTTTTATAACCATTGGGTTTATGAACATAGGTAGGCCTGTTGGCATTTACACCCTTGTTTTTCAGAACATTAGACTTAATATGAGCATGAATATTTTCATGATCATATAGGTTAGAAGGCACTTCCACCTTTCTAAACTTAATAGGGACTGAAAAGTTCAGTGGCTTGACAGGAGCTTTGCCTTTACTCTTGAATTGGCCAGCCCTGGAGTTACCTTTGAATCCTAATCCTGCCTTACCCTTTTGATTCACAAATTCATCAATCAAGGGTAAGACAGACTTTGGCTTAGAGTAACTAGCCACTAAATCTTTTTCAATTCTTAGTCTGGCCTCCAGACTCTTCACTTGATCATTGGCATAATTAATTGTGCCCATCTGAATAATAGTTATATTCTTCAGCTTGGCAATTTCATTTAACTTTTGATCAATTACTTTCTCTAACTCAGTTGCAGCTACCCTTAGTTCAGCAATTTCATGAGCCTGTGACTTAACCAGGTTCTTGCTTTTCTTAAGGGCCTGCAACAAGTCCCCATACTTATCTATCAATTGATAGACATCTCCTTCAGATTCAGATGCATCTACATCACTTGATGCAGATGTAGCTGATTCTGTACTTGTACTACAAACAGATTCCATAGAAGGACATTGTACCTTATTAGGACCAGACTGATTCTGGCATATGTCCTCTTCTGATCCTGCCATCAGTCCCATGCACTGATGATCCTCTTGATCAAAGATGGAGTCTAGTAACTGCAGAAACTCCTCTTCTTCAGATACAGCATATAGTCCAATATATGCTTCTGCTTCAGATTCTGACTCTGAAGTTGACTGATCTGTTAGGCTCTTATCCTTCTTTGCAACAAAGGATTTCTCCTTCTTGCCCTTTTTATGAGTCTTATTCTTGTCTGAAGACTCCTTTCTCTTATCAGGACAGTCAGCCACTACATGTCCAAGTCTATTGCAACAATAGCAGACAATCTTTGAAGTAGTAGCCTTGCTGGGCTTTGATCTGCTCTTTTCTTTCCTTGATGACTTTTTCTTCTGATAATAGTCATCAACTTGCTGTGAAGTAGAGGGCTTAGACTTCCACTGTTTCTTCTTCAAGAACCTCTGGAATTGCCTTGTGAATGCAGCAAAGTCTGCATCTGAATCACAGCTTTCTGAACCCTGATTATCTGAATTTTGTGAACTGACTTCTGCAATTTTCTTAGGATGGGATGGTGATATCCTCCTATTCTTTCTGATGGATTCTGCATTGAATGCCACAGTCTTTTCTCTATGCTCTCCTCTTGAATTCTTTTCCTCCTCCTTCCTCACCAAAAGTTGCATTTCATAGGATAGCAGCTTTCCAAACAAGGTGGGAGGAGAAATCTCTGCCAATTTAGCCACTTCTCTTATGGCACAGATCTTTGTGTCCCAATCCTTTGTTAAAGATCTCAAGAATTTGTCATTCAGTTCATAAGTACTGAAGACTCTTCCATAAGACATTAGCTCATTCACAATTCTATTGAATTTCTTATAGCACTCAGTTATGCTATCAGATTTTTCTTGTCTAAAACTTTCATATTCCTGATTGAGCATAGATTTCCTGTCCTGTCTTACTTCTTCTGATCCCTCCATATAGACAATCAATGTGTCCCACATTTCTTTGGAGGTCTTGCAGTGAATCAGATTCTGAAATGTTGAATCATCTATGGCACTTACAATAATGTTCTGTGCTCTTTTATCCATGGTTGCCAAAATGATTTCATCCTTGGTCATTTCAGAATAACTCTTTGGAGTTTGAATATTAGCATCAAGAACTGATACCTTCATTGGAATGAAGGGTTCTTCCTGAACTGTGATGTATATTCTTGGGTCAGATGCCTCCATAAACAACCTTACTCTTTCTTTCAAAATTCCAAAGATTTCCTTCTTGCATATAGGTAATTTCATAGACCCTAACTCCTTATGATTCTCTCCAGAACCCATCTTCTTGAATCTTGATTATGCCTTTCAGATCTACCTCAGACTGTTAAGTCCTTTTTGAGGAACCTCCCTCTGATACCACTTGATAGTTTTACTTTCAAGACAACCTAAATACCAAGAGGGGGGGTGAATAGGTTCTAATTGCTTGTTTAAATTTTTAGGCAGAATTCAATTACAAAGATTAAAACATTCAGCACAGCATTCACAGACATTTAATCATCACAGATTGCACAATGTTTTATAGTGGTTCCCCAAGGTCTGGGTACATCCACTTTCCCCCTTCACCTATCTAGCAGTATGCTAGATTCGGCCAAACTTCCACTATTCTCAGATCCTCAGATCCTACAGCTCAGAACCTGGAAAGGTTCCTACAACTCAGGCTCAACAGCCCTACCTCAGCCTTGCCACAAGGCCTACAACTCAGAGAAGAACCTTCTCCTACACTCAGGCAAACAGCCCTACCACTCAGAGATCAACTCTCCTACACTCAGCCTTTATATCACAGGCTTACAACTCAGATCTGTGTAAAACAGATCCTACAGAAATTTAGAAAAGAAGTTTTAATGTCTTGCCTTTGTTGAGAAAGAAGAGGTCAAGACAATTCTTGATCAGCTGATGAAATCAACTGAATCTGAGCTTTCTTCAAAGCTTCTTGAATCTGAACTTAGCTGAGTTGATTTCCAAACAGCTTCTTGAGAAGCCACTGGTGGCTTCCTTCTTCTTCTTCAAAATGAGTGGATCCCTCTCTATCAAACACCTTTGATGATACTTCTGAATTCTTGTTAGAACTCTTCTTAGATCGATCCTGAGATCGTCTTCTTAGATCTTCTGATGAAGATCTTCTTTAGTGTATTACACCTTCTTGATTTGATTTCTCAATTTGATTGTCAAAGTTCAATCTTCTCATTCATGCTTTACTTCTCTCTGAATCTGTCTATTTATAGATCTTCTTAATGGTAACCGGCTGATCCGGTTTATAACTGTCTTCTGACAAGTCTGACAACATCAGTTAACTGGCTGCAACCCACAGCTGTCAAGTCTTCAAACAGATCCTGTGCCTTAGTCTTGGTCAGCAATGTGTTGAGATAGACTGTCAGGAAGTGTCGAGACCAACTGTCTGTATGTGTCGACATAAGTAACTTTGGTGTCGACACAGCCTTTGATGATGTCGACAAGTTTGCCTTTAAGTCGACACAGCTTCTTCAGAGAATAACTTGGTCTTGACTTTGCAGTGTGTCGACACAAGTCCTGTGTGTCGACACAGTTGTTGTAGATTCAGAACTCAGTATGTGTTGACTTAGTCTTCTGGTGTCGACACAAGTATTGTCGACTTCTGCCAATGTGTGTCGACTCTGTCTCATTGTGTCGACACAGCCTCCCAGTGTCGACACAAATGTGGTCGACTATCTTTCTGTGAGTCGACACTGCTTCCAAGTGTCGACACAAATGTGGTCGACTATCTTTCTCTGTGTTGACAAAGCTTCCTTCAAGTGTCGACACAAATATTCTGAAGTGTCGACACTGTTTCTTCAGGTGTCGACACATGGACTTAGAATATTTTTCTGCACTCTTTAACACTTCTTCACCTGCACATGTCAACTTAAAACAACATCAAATACACCTTGATGTATATCATTGAGCTAAGTTGGGCTTCTTCAAATCAGGTACACATTTTCCAATGTACCCAACAAGAACATGTAGAGAAAGATGACATATCACTAGAATTTGTCAAAACAGATTATCAAATTGCAGATGTGTTTACTAAGCCTCTAGATGAAACTAAATTCAATAAATTTAAAATTGAATTAGGAATATTAAACATAGATTAGTCTAACAAATTTGGCTAAGTAAATCTGTGTCGACACATTCAGAGAAGTGATGTCGACACTTCAGTAAATCTGTGTCGACACATCCAGAGAAGTGGTGTCGACACTTCAGTTAGTGGTGTCGACACAACCAGAGTAGTGGTGTCGACACATCCAGAAATTATGTCGACACTTGCAGTAAGAGTCGACACAGAATTTCTGATGAACTACTAAGTATGTCTAGTGTCGACACATCATCAATTGGTGTCGACACATAGTAGTCAACGTCATTGTCGAGACAATAGAAGTATGTGTCGACATATTTCAAAAGTGTCAACACAATTAGACAGTTTTGCCTGCCTTTTGACCTTCTTTGATTAGAAGGGTATAAATAGGTCAAGCACATATTCTGTCGACACGCTCTCCAGATTTTCGAGACTAAACTCTTGTGTCGACAAACTCTCTTCTCTCAATCCAAGTTTTCTCTCCATCCCAATGGCGCCAAAGATTGAAGATAACATTAACGAAGGATATGAATTGGTTCGCCATGCCTTTGATGATGCTGACTCAGAGATTAAAGGAGTAATTACCCTAATTACTGACAGTGGTTTGGAGTTTCTGGTATCCGAACCAACTAAGATATGGAAGAAGGAGATTCTTGAGTTTTATGGAGTTGCTACAATAGACTCCACAGGACTGAAGATTAGATCAACAGTTCATGGAGCAAGAGTCAAAGTGACCTTGAAAAGTTTAAGAAAAATTCTTCATCTTCCAAGAACTCAGGATGAAGAAGAAGTACCAGTATCAAGAACAAGGGAGGCACTACAATGGTGTGAATTGGATCCCACCATGAAGATTGGAACAGCTATAACCAGGAAAGGGATGAATCAGCAAGGTAAATTTCTATCTGAAGTGGTTGGAAAGGTGATTCTGTGTAAGCCAGGGGGACATGATAGAATTTCAGCCTATATGTTCAGCCTCATGACAAGGATAATCTTTACACTCAACACAGATTAGTCTATAGTACTGTTTGAGAAGATCAAGGAAGGTATAAAGAAGCCTAATTTGGCTAGAATAATGAGTCTATACTTGGCTGGAGAAATTCCAGAGGTAATGAACCAGATTCCTGGTTCTAAGATCAATCATATAAGAAGAATGGACATCAGGATCATCTCCAGATTGGATAGGGTCCTCACCAAGGACATACTTGATATAGAAAGCCAAGAAGCTGTTGAGAAATCTCCTGCACAGAACATTACAGATACTGCACAGGTGCAGGGGGAGCTAGATAGTGTACATGCACAGGACCTGGCTGAGAATGCACAAGTGCAGGGAGAGACAATTACTGCACAGGTACAAGGGGAAGAGAGAATTCACTTGGCAAGTGAAATAGATTCACAAACAGTCCTTGAGAAATCTCATGTCAACAGTCCAGCCCAAGATGCTATCATAGAGGATACATCTGGAGCTGCTGATGCTCCTGAGAAAGTAGTATCACCAGTTCACACTAAATAGGAGTTTACTCTCGAGGAATTGTTTCCTGACATTGAGGGAGCAGTAGATAAGGAGGAGCAAGTAAGAATTGAGGGGGAGCAGGCTAACATTGAGGGAGTGCAGCATAGGACTGAGAAGGAGCTGCCTCCTAATCCTAAGGAAAGAGTAGATATTGTCAGTACCTCTGCTTCAGAGGATGAAGAAATTGCAAGTGCCAAGAAAAGAAAATTGATGGTTTTCAAGAGAAGAAGCCAGAGCTATAAGAAGGCTTTACAAACTACTACTTCACAACCTGCCCTAGAGGCTGATTACAGCTCATTACTGGTGGCTTTGCAAGTTAAATTGGATGAGCAGAGAATGGCTCTAGAAAAGTATGTGGATGAAAGCCATAAGTCACTTCAATCTGAACTGGCTTAGGATATCAAATCCATCAAATTTGAATTCAATCTTCATAAGAAAGAGATGACAGATTGCTTCCACAAAGGGGGCAATGTTGTAGTATTGCTGGCTGAGCAACAGGCAGCAGTCAAAGCTCAAGTTGATGATATTGCTGTCAAACAAGGCAATGTCCTTGAAAATCAGATTAGGATGAATGACAATCTGACTAAATCTCACAATGAGATAGTCACTAAAGTAAAGAAAATAGTTACTGCAATGACTGAAACAAGGGCTAAGGAGAAAGAGGAATTTGATCAGAAGCTACAAGAGGCCTTGGATTCATTTTAGTCAGCCCTTACTTCTTCTCAGAAAACAATATCTGACCAGCTTCTTAAGTTAAAATCATTTTTTTAAGATGGTGTCAATTTTCTTGATGGCCAAATAAGATTTCAAAAAGATGACTTAAGAGATCACATTGTAAGAGAAGCCATAAAGGGGGAGAGAGTGTTAGTCAATGCAGGCTCAGATCATACAAAATGGATATCTAATAGCATCAGAGCCACTCTGGGATATCCACCCCTTTGTGATGATGACAATGTTGTTGAATCTGGTGTGCAACCTGCTTATGCTGGAGGTGATCAACCTTAAGTTGCTCAGATCATCTACCCTCCAACAGATTTTGATATAATTCAACAACAGGTACAGACAATGTACAGTCCTCCACAGGATGTTGAAAATGTCATTATAGAGAAAGTTGAAATGCCAGAAGCTGCTTTGAAAGCTCAGCAGGAAGCTCAACTTTCAAAGAAAAGATTCAGAGAATAGGCTGAGTTAAAGCCTGATTTTGAGCAGTGTAGCCCCACTTCAAGAAATATAATTTTGACTCCCTGGAAAGCTGTGAAAGATCAAGTTCATGAAAGGGACAAGTGGTATAATGAACAAGAATGGCAGAAGTATGAGGCAAGGCAGGAAGCCATTATGCAACATAGAAGAAAGGCTAAGATTGGGAAGCTACCTCCTAATGCTAAGGAGCCTAGCAAGTATTTTCCTAAGCCTTTTCATTATTTTGAAAGGCAAAGGATTAAGGCTGAAGTTCAGAAAAAGGCAGAGTTGAAAGGAAAGAAGCCTATTGATTGCAGAACCTCCTGTGCAAGCTCAGATTAAGCCAGGAAAAGGCATAGTCATTAGGGAGCCTGATCAGCCTTAGGATAGATTTACTAAATTTTGCAAGAACAATGTAATTTTTAGTTTTAAAAGAAATCTATGTAAACAGTTGTTAAGAAACTTTTTGTCAATATAAACAAAATAATGTTTTATGTTCATTCAAATTGCATTCTTATTCTGTGATGTGATTTTGGTTATATGTTTTGTTTATAAGTTTCCCTGTCATTTATCATTTATATACATCATCATATTTGTTTATTATAAGTGGTGTATAACATTGAATAAAGGGTTATGACTTCTCCAAATAGGGGAAGATTGTTGGGTACATGGGAAAATATGTACCTGATTTGGAGAAGCCTCACTTAGCTCAATGATATACATCAAGGTGTATTTGATGTTATTTTGAGTTTATATGTGCAGGTTAAGTATTTGCTTAAATGCAGAAAAAAGTTTCTAAGTCCATGTGTCGACACTTAAGAAAGCCTGTGTCGATACTTGGAAAAGCTATGTCGACACCTGAAGCAACTGTGTCGACACACAGAATTTATTAGTCGACATCAACTGTGTCGACACCGGGAGGCAGTGTTGACACACAGAAGTATTAGTCGAAATCAATTGTGTCGACACCGGGAGGCAGTGTCGACACACAGAAGTATTAGTCTACATCGACTGTGTCGACACCGGGAGACAGTGTCGACACACAAATTCTTGAGACTATATCAACTGTGTCGACACCTGGAGGCAGTGTCGACACACAAATTCTTAGACTATATCAACTGTGTCGACACCTAGAGGTAGTGTCGACACACAAATTCTGAGACTATATCAACTGTGTCGACACACAGGACTTGTGTCGACACACAGCAGAGTTTCAACAATGCTGATTGTTGTGAAGTAAAGAAGTGTCTATGTCGACATAAAGAACCAGTGTCGACACATTCTACAGATGCAGTGTCAAGAAGCCGTGTCGACACCAAAGGAATTATGTCGACATCACCAAAGCTAGTGTCGACACTTAATCTACTTGTGTCGATGCATAATGTCAATCAGTCTCGATGCTTTGCTGACAAAGACAAAGGTTCAAGAACTGACTTAAGACTTGATAGTTGTGTATTTCAACAAGTTTACTGAAGCTGTCAGACTTGTTAGAAGTTTGTTAGAAACTGGATCAGCCGGTTACCATGGATGAAGTCTATATATATATGGATTCTGTCAAATCAACTAGAAGAAGGTGAACAATAATATACAACAACAAGAAAGTGCACGTCACACAGAAGAAGATTTTCGTGAGAAGATCTAAGAAGAATTCAAGCAAGAATTCTGAAGAAACTTCAAAAGTTCTGGAGAGAGAGAGAGATCTCCAACTATTGAAGTAAAGAAGGAGACATTTAAAAGTCTCTTAAGAAGCAGATCTTGAACTAATGTGCAAAGAAGGATTCAGACCTATTTCTGGATTCTAAGAAGGAAGCTGGCAGCTAGTCAACTTCAAAGGATATCAACTCTACTGAGTTCAGATTCAAAAAGCTTTGAAGAAAGCTAAGAACAGGTTGATTTCAGCCATCAGTTTTATCAAGAAGCTGATAGAGAAACCTCTTATATCTTCTCTCTCAACAAGGGTAAGAGTCCATCTAAACACTTATCAAATTTTGTAGGATCTTTTTATAGATCTGATTTGTAAGCCTATATTATAAAGGCTAAGTGTAGGAGATATAGATCTCTGAGTGGTAGGGCTTTTGAGCCTGTGTGTAGGAGAAATTTTTCTCTGAGTTGTAGGCATTGTGGCAAGGCTGAGGTAGGGCTGTTTCCTGAGTTGTAGGAGTGTGGTTACACTCTGAGTTGTAGGAACCTTTCAGGGTTCTGAGCTGTAAGATCTGTGGATCTGAGAAGAAGGAAGAAGTTAGGCCGAATCTAGCACACTGCTAGATAGGTGAAGGGGGAAATTGGATGTACCCAGACCTTGGGGAACCACTATAAACCTGTGTGCAATCTGGGATGTGTGTGTGATTGTGGATTCTGTGTTGTGATTGCTATAGAATAGTTAGATTCTATATAAGATCTAAATAATTATTCTGCCTTAAGTAATAAAAAAAGAAAAGAACCTATTCACCCCCCCACCCTCTAGGTGTTTGGGTTATCTTGAAATCAATTCTATCAGCGGCCCTGACCAATCTGAATGTCCCGGCTCGCCGCTTCAACGAATTCGACTCGGTCAAGAGGGCGAGTCCCTTTCCTCCCGAGTCCGAGCACATCTTCGCTGACTTGAAGAACACCCTGGACAATGGATCTGACTCCTCCAATCGTCCTTCTCTGGCTCCCGACGGTAAAGACTTCATGGACCTCACCACCGAACAAGACTATGATGGCGGGATCTCGATGCCGAGGGTCGAGAATCTTCCTGCCAATGCGCCTGAGCCATCCTCTGGCCCATGTCCGCAAGACTCGCTCCTTGCCACCGAGGCTATGGAGCTGGACTCGCGGAAGCTGGGGTCGCCGGCTCGCACCCCTTCACGACAACCCTCTTCCACTCCCGCAGATACTGGGGAGGACGCCGAGCACACATCCGCTCCTGATTCTCCCCGAAATTCTGAAGGTATGTATCTGATCCCCTCACATTGCGTCTGATTTCAATCGGTGCTCGCTCCTCCCACTCGCTATACTGACTCTCTCGTGCAGGCCTTCCTAGTCAATCTGGGGCTGATGATTCAGCCGAACGGGTTGGTTACTCGCCTCTTCCGTCGCCATACGCTTTAGACATCTTCTTGGACTCAGAGATGGATAGCCCCGAACGATCGAGGCGAAGCCAACTAGTCCTCAAAAAGTTAGTGCGCGAGCTCCACGAGCTGAAGAAAGACAATTCCAGGCTTCTGGAGGAGTGCGCGCAGCTCGCAGGTGAGGCGAGGGTCAGCTCGGCATATGTGGCGACGTCTTCCTCCATACTCTTCGATGAGATTGATGAGAACTTGCGAGTGGCGAACAGGAACCTGGGGCATCTTCGACAACTCTTAGCGCAGCGACTGGCGACATCGGGCCGGCGAGAACGGGGTAATTAAGGACGGCTACCTTGCGAGCTGACCGGCACTCGCCCCTGCTGTTGCCTGGTCCATGCGTGTGCTTTTAATTTTCCTTATTCTTGACAATTTGCTCCCTTTATGCTAATAAACTGTATAATTTTTTGTTATGCGAGCATATTTTATTGTTATTGAATATGCAACGGTGCGTGTCTTTTCAAATTCCTTATCCCAGATTCGTCGAGGTCGGCGAGCAGAGAGCGGCGAGACAGAGTAAGCGAGCCGGGCTGGTCAGTCGGCTCCGGTTCTCCTCCCCTTTTTCTATAAATAGGGATCCCCACCTACCCCTGGCTATGCCTTTATTGCCTTCTTATCTTTTCCTCTCCTTGCCTCCCTTGCCTTCTGCTCGCGGGCTTTCCTCCCCTCGGCGAGTATGGGAAAAGGACACCCTGATTTCGATGGTCGCGTCAAATGCGCCTAGAACTTCACCGACCATTGATTCTTCGAGGGCAATACCACGGCGTACGAGCTCGCTGAGTTTGTGGCGGGCTATGTTCCTGCCGGCTTCGTGGCCCGCCTCCCGGCGGAGCATGAGGCCATAAACTCCTTCTTCGAGGATGAGCTCGCCTTCCCCATCTCGCATTTTGAGGTGGGGTTGCGCCTGCCGCTATGGCCTGAGGTCCGCCAGGTCCTTAAGTATTATGGCGTCGTGCCCACGCAGCTCAACCCCAATGCCATCGCTATGGTAGTTGGATTTGTGTGCTACCTCCGCCAAGAGCGGATTGAGTTTAATCTGAACGTCTTCCGCAAACTCTTTTCTTACAAGGCAAATGCCGACGGGGTCGCCTTCTTCGGCGGCTCTTCCATAAAAATCTGCGAGGTCGTCAATAAGAACCACAGCTGGATGTCGAAGATTGTCTTCATCCGGGGCGACCTCGGCAATATTCCCTTCTCTCCCCTGCAGAAAAGCGAGGAGGTGTACCGCCCCCCATCCTTGTCCGGCAATGATGCCGAGCTTCATAAGTTCTTCCTTTACAAGGACTTCAAAGTCGCCTTCCTCCTCCGCGGACTCGGATCCCTGCCGCTTGTCCTTTCTGGCGAAGGTATGTCTCACCCACTTTCTGCTCGTCATACTCGGCCTGGTCGGTCAAAACCTTTTTCTTCGGCTAAGTCATTTTTACAGGGGAGTGATTGGTCCCGGTGAACCCTCCCTTCGCTGACCCGGGAGTATTCTCGCTCGGGCTGCGGCCGAGGCGTGCCGAGAAGAGAAGGTGAGAGGCAAGCCTTCCAGCAAGAGGCGGCTGGAGCTCGGAGGGCTGAGCTAGCTCCACCGTCCCTCGGCCCTTAAGTAGAAAAAGGCGAGGGTGATCTTGCGAGGCCAGCCACAGCAACCCTCGTCGCCTGTCAGATTTATGAGCTCGTCGGAGGTTTTTTCTGACGAAGCCCCGGCGAGCCCACTAAAGGAGGCGTCATCCCCCCGCGGGAAGAAGTGTGGGTCCTCCTCCCCTCCCTCCGTGCAGGAGGTTGTTCCCTGAGATCCGGGCATTCTAAAGGACCACCCGCACTTCGGCAAGGGGGGAAGAAGCAAGGACACGGATGGCGAGCCGATGCTGAGCTGGGATGAGGGGGCCCACCGAGTTTCTGTCTCTACTCATGCCCCCTCCTGGGGAGCTCGCCGGCCTCCTACGGGCCACGCGTTCACCCTCGGTTTCGGCCTGTACGGCCAGGATGGCGCCGAGGCCTACAAAAACATGACTCCTCGGCAGATAGGCCACGAGGGTCTGCAGGCCAATCTGTGGGCCTTTGAACTCCATCACATGATGGTTCGTCGCAGCTTTCAGCTCAGCCAGCTCCTGCAAAAGGCCGAGCAGGAGCGCGACCTAGCGACGGAGAGAGCTGCCGACGTAGAGCGTTGGTTCGGCATTGCCGAGCACTTACTCAACGAAGCCTCGGGCGGGCTGGTAAGAATTTACCCACTCTCATTTTAACTTAGAAAAATATTTCACCAAGAATCTGACCTCTTTGTCTTTCAAGATGCCGAGTCCGCCAGGGTGCTACAGGCCCGCGCTAGTGAGCTGGAGGGCGAGGTCGCCCAGCTGCGGGTCCGCCTCGCTTATCAGGAGGCCAGTTCGCGCGAGCAGGAGACCCATGTTGCCGAGCAGGGAGCTCTTGCTACTCGGTCGATGGCCGAGGTGGAGGTGCTGAAGGAGCAGAACTGGGGTCTCCAAAGCGAGGTCCATCGGCTGACGGAGGCCCTTTTCCCCCCCGGGCAGCGCTGAGCCCCCTTTTCCCTATAAGCGGCCTCGGATTTTTTAAGAGGGGGAGGTCATTGAGCGACTGCAAGTCAAATCGATCGATTCTGCTGAATGCCTCCTGCGCGCCATGAGGGGATTGGGGATCCTGGCGGAGGGCTGCGAGGGAGTGGCGGTCCGAGACCTTTTGCCAAGCCTATTTCCGCCGTCACCGCCTAACGGGAAAGAGGAAAGCTTTGGCTCCCTTTTCGATGAGGCGAAGGACAAGGAGCCGCTGCTCGGAGGCGAGGAGGAGGAACATCCTACGGGGGAGGAGGGCGAGAGCTGACCGGATCTCCTCCCCCACTTTCTGCATTTTGTGTGTAATCTATCTCCCCCCTTTTGTAATCTCGTCGAGGCGAGCCCCCCTTTTTGAAACTATAATGATAAAAAAAATTCTATCTTCTTTTTACCTTCAGTGCTATAATGCACGTGAGTTAGGATTCGCGCTCGCCGAGGGGCCCTGAGCGTCGACCGCGGCCAGACTCGTGAACACTCCGCTCGCCTGCGAGCCGCACCCCGCTCTCCTTTGTTGAAAATTCACAAGGAAACGCGTCTGGGGTCAGGCCGCCGCCGGTGCCCGCCTAAAATACCGAGAAGTACCCTTTGCCGAGCGGACTTTTGCGAGAATGGGATCGCCTGGGGGGTGCACTCCTCTCTCAACCAGAGGTGGGATCAAAAATCCTTTAACAAAAATTAAGGGGGACAGGGCCCCTTGAGCTCGCCTTTCTAACTGGCGGGTTTGCTTGTACATGCTTACCTTGTGTCAACTTCTAGGCCCAGCCCTCGGTTCGCAACAACGTCCATTGAGACCCCTGCCCTGCCAGCTTGGAGGGAGCCTGACAGCAGGAGAATCGAGACCTAACCCAGAGAGAGAAGACTTAGAATCATTTGCCTCTCCCAGATGCTACCACAAGGCCAGTCGGCTAGATGGGAGCCTGAGGGCGGGTGTTGAACATCCTTCGGGCTCAGCCCCAGGGTCATAACGACGTCCATCGAGACCCCTACCTTTCCAGCTTGGAGGGAGCCTGACAAGCGGGAGAATCAAGTGTAACGACCCTGGCGCGTACGTAACAGCGTTACGGCTCCGCCCTCCAGGCATCGCTACCGGGCTGCAGCCCAAGCACCCCAACCCCTCTCCCTCCACAGGCGGGTTGTTGGTGGCCACAGCCTCCCTTTGATGAGCGAACTCGACAGTTAAGTTGGGCCGTACGGGGACTTCCCAGGAGGTCACCCATCCCAGTACTACTCTCGCCCAAGCACGCTTAACTATGGAGTTCTTTCAACCTTCATCACCAATTGAGCTGCAGCTCAATTGGTGATGAAGGTTGAAAGAACTCCATAGTTAAGCGTGCTTGGGCGAGAGTAGTACTGGGATGGGTGACCTCCTGGGAAGTCCCCGTACGGCCCAACTTAACTGTCGAGTTCGCTCATCAAAGGGAGGCTGTGGCCACCAACAACCCGCCTGTGGAGGGAGAGGGGTTGGGGTGCTTGGGCTGCAGCCCGGTAGCGATGCCTGGAGGGCGGAGCCGTAACGCTGTTACGTACGCGCCAGGGTCGTTACAATAAAAAGTGCACTTTTTATGTAACGACCCGGGATTTGGCCCGAAGCCCCCCATGGCATCGCTACCGGGCTGCAGCCCAAGCACCCCAACCCCTCTCCCTCCACAGGCGGGAGAGGGGTTGGGGTGCTTGGGCTGCAGCCCGGTAGCGATGCCATGGGGGGCTTCGGGCCAAATCCCGGGTCGTTACATCAAGACCTACCCCTAGAGCAAGAAGACTTATAATCATTTGCCTCTCCCGGGTGCTGCTACCAAGCCAGTCGGCTAGATGGGAGCCTGAGGGCGGGTGTTGAACATCCTCCGGGCTCAGCACCAGGGTGATAAAAACGTCCATCGAGACCCCTGCCCTGCCAGCTTGGAGGGAGCCTGACAGCGGGAGAATTGAGACCTAACCCCAGAGCGAGAAGACTTAGAACATTTGCCTCTCCCGGGTGCTACCACCAGGCCAGTCAGCTAAATGGGAGCCTGAGGGCGGGTGTTGAACATCCTCCGGGATCAGCCCTAGGGTCATAACGACGTCCATCGAGACCCCTTCCCTGCCAGCTTTGAGGGAGCCTGACAGCGGGAGAATCGAGACCTAACCCCAGAGCGAGAAGACTTAGAATCATTTGCCTCTCCCAGGTGCTACCACCAGGCCAGTCAGCTAGATGGGAGCCTGAGGGCGGGTGTTGAACATCCTACGGGCCCAGCCCCAGGGTCATAATGACGTCCATCGAGACCCCTGCCCTGCCAGCTTGGAGGGATCCTAACAAGCGGGAGAATCGAGACCTAACCCCAGAGCGAGAAGACTTAGAACATTTGACTCTCCCGGGTGCTACCACTAGGCCAGTCAGCTAGATGGGAGCCTGAGGGCGGGTGTTGAACATCCTCCGGATTCAGCCCCATGGTCATAACGACGTCCATCGAGACCCCTGCCCTGCCAGCTTGGAGGGAGCCTGACAGCGGGAGAATCGAGACCTAACCCCAGAGCGAGAAGACTTAGAATCATTTGCCTCTCCCAGGTGCTACCACCAGGCCAGTCAGCTAGATGGGAGCCTGAGGGCGGGTGTTGAACATCCTTCGGGCTCAGCCCCAGGGTCATAACGATGTCCATCGAGACCCCTGCCCTGCCAGCTTGGAGGGAGCCTGACAGCGGGAGAACCGAGACCTAACCCCAGAGCGAGAAGACTTATAACATTTGCGTCTCCCTGGTGCTACCACCAGGCTAGTCAGCTAGATGGGAGCCTCAGGGCGGGTGTTGAACATCCTCCGAGCTCAGCCCCAGGGTCATAACGACGTCCATCGAGACCCCTGCCCTGCCAGCTTGGAGGAGCCTGATAGCGGAAGAATCGAGACCTAACCCCAGAGCAATAAGACTTAGAACATTTCTTGAGGGTTTATGATATTATGCTATGAAAGTTCCGCAAAATCTCATGTCACTGTTACGATTATCAGGCAAAAAGGGCTCAAATGAATGAAACAAATTGTATTGAAAAACAGAAGCACATACAAATATTCAGGGATAGAAGTATTTCAGGTCGTCGCCGCTCCAAATATGGCTCAAGGTCTCGCCCCTCCACATTTTGGAGGTGATACCCTCCCGATCTTAGTGCCTTTTTACGATGTAAGGCCCCTCCCAGTTTGGATGGAGTTTGCCCACGGCAGCCGATCATCCCGCCGCATCTACCTTCTTAAGGACCAAGTCACCTTCCACAAACTGTTTGACACGAACATGTTTGTCAAAATACTTATCCATCCTCCGCTTGACTTCATCTTGCCGAACTGCTGATAGGTCGCGCAATTCTTCTATCAGGTCCAAGGAGAGCCGTTGTTCCTCCTCATTTTCAACTCTCCACTCCTCTCTTCCAGCTTCCACCTCAGCGACCCTGGGAGTACGGACCTCGAGTTCGATGGGGAGCACCGCCTCGCTTCCATGAGATAGTTTGAAGGATGTCTCCCCTGTGGCGGTATTGGGGGTATTCCTCAGGGCCCAAAGAACGGAGGGGAGCTGCTCCGTCCAACTCCCTTTCAAATTTTCAACCTTCTTTTTCAGGAGGTTCACGATAACCTTATTGGCCGCTTCCACCTTCCCGTTGCTTCTTGGGTGATGGACAGAGGTAAACCTAAGGTCAATCTCGAGCTCTCCACAGAATTTGATGAATTCGTTGCTGGCAAACTACGGTTCCCTGTAGGTGACGATGGCTTAGGGCATCCCATACCTACAGATTATTTCCCCCCATACAAAATTTCGGATGATCTGCGAGGTCACCTTGGCCAACGCCTTCACCTCCATCCACTTGGAGAAATAGTCAATCATCACCAACAAGAATCTTCTTTGTCCGATCTCATGGGGGAAGGGCCCTACCATATCCATTCCCCAAATTGCGAAAGGCCAGGGGGCCGTAATACTCCTGAGTCGCTGAGCCGGTTGTAGTTGGAGGGGGAGAACAGTTGGCACTTATGACATTTTTTGGCAAATTCGAAGGCATCCTGCCCCAGGGTAGGCCAGAAGTAGCCCTTCCTGATAATTCTCCCCTCCAGGGTCCGACCTCACGAGTGACTCCCACACTCCCCGTAGTGGACCTCTTCCAAAATCCTCGGCACCTCCCCCTCAGCCACACAACGAGCCCCCGAGAGAGTCTTTCGGTAAAGTTGCCCGTCGCGCAAGAGGTAGTATGTTGACTTGTACTTGAGTTTCTTTCTGTCCATCCCTTCTGGATACTCTCCAGTGGACAAAAAGGTGGTGAAGGGGTCCATCCATGTGGGTCGCTGATCTATCTCCATCAACTCTCCCTCCTCCAAGGATGGGTGGAAGAGGTCTGTGATGGTGCCCCCCACCCGAGGGCCGTGCTTGGCAAGATGGTCGACCTGTTCATTTTTCACCCGCGGCACATGTTGAATGGAGAAGGTTTGGAACCCCCAATGATTCCCTTGACCTTAGCCAGATACCGTTGTTGGGTAGGCTCCCTTGCTTCGAACTCCCCATTGACCTGGGAGGCTACCACCATGGAGTCAGTGAGGACCTTCACATCATGCACTCCCAGCTCTCTGGCCAGGCACAGCCCTGTGATCACTGCCTCGTACTCGGCCTGATTGTTGGTTATGGAAAAATGTATTACAACTGTCTACTCAATCCTGCTCTCTTGGGGGCTCTCCAAGACGACCCCGACCCCCAAGGAGTGCTTCCATGACGCCCCATCAACCATCACTTTCCAAGGGACGGGTTAAGTGAGTTTGTCCTCTGCTACCTCGACCACATAGTCAGCCAGGAAGTCAGCCATCGCTTGTTCCTTGATTGCGAGTCGAGGGACAAAGGAGATGTCAAACTCGCTCAATTCTACCGACACTTGGCGAGTCTCCCTGAGTGATCCACCCCCTCGAAGATGTTGCGGAGGGGGTGGTCAGTCACCACTTGTGTTGGAACACCCTATTACTAATTTGGGCAAGGATCACTATGTTTCTCTTAGGAAACTAGGTTGACCTAGTTGTATAGTGTAAAGGTCAACATTAGAATGAGTCTAGGGCTTAGAACTTAGGTTTGAAGCTGCCCCCAAGGACCATTCAAGCTCAGGATTTCAAGCTAAGTAAAGAGATAAAAATAGTCGAACGACGGTTGACCATCGTCGAGCTCAGGTCGACGATCGTCGAGCTTAGATCGACTACTTATGTCCTCAGCCTTCTGCTTGTTGCTGGCTTTGGTCGACTATCGTCGAGCTTCAGTCCGACGATCGTCGAGCTTTGCTCGACGATCTCTGTTTGCTTCAGGTCGACGTTTTCTGTTAAAGTTTAGGTCGACGATCTCTGTCTTAATCAGATCAGCTATTTCTGCCAGACCAAGAACTTAGATAGTCGATCTCAGATCGAAGTTTTCTGTCTACTACTTATCTTCAATATCTCTGAGCTCAGGTCGACGATCTTCGAGCTCAGATCGACGTTTTCTGTCAGAATGATCTATTCCTTCTCTGAGCTCAGGTCGACGATCGTGGAGCTCAGATCGACGTTTATTTTGAGAGATCGACGTTCTTAAGGATTCAAATGCTGCCGGTCTTTGGAATGTTTTTCTCAGCATTTAATTTCAAGAAGATTTGTCAGCCGTTTTCATTTATTCTGGAACAAGTTTTAAGGAATTATTCAGGAATGTTTCATTGGACTTTCCTCTAGAAGACAAATCATTTATGGAAGGCATTTAATGTCTGATAACGGCTATCTTGGAAGAATAATATTCAGAGAATAAGATCGTCTTCTCAACTACTACTCTCCAAGAGAATTAATCCAGAGTCAATACACAATAGAATCAAGAGACACGCACTGTTACAGAAGAACAAGAAGAATTAAGCTGTGAAAGATAACCATCCTCTTGCTCACAGAAAAGTGATCAAAGCCTCATCTCAAAAAACTCCAGACACCTCATCTTTCAGCCTCTTTGCTGAAACAATTCTTTGCTGGAGATCTAAAGATCTAAAGACCTATCACCCTAGAGCAAAGCTTTCATTCCTGATTCATTCAACATCTCAGGGGGAGCCTTGACAACAAAAGATCCACTAGTCTTCTCTCATTTGATTTGAGAACAGAGAAGACAACCTCACCTCTTTACCTTTTTCTTTTTCCTGCTGTAAAGGGTTCTTGAACTCCCTTCAAAAGTTCTGTCTGGTTCTGAGAGCCTTGTCAAAACTCAGTGGTGGCAAGACACCTTATCAAAAAATCCAGTCTTGGTTTTTGAGCACCTTATCAAAAGCTCATTGGTGTCAGGACACCTGATCAACTCATCCTGAGTGGATTCCTACCAAGGGTGGTAGAAGAGTGGATGTACCCAGGTTTTTGGGGAACCACTATATTTCCTTGTGTCTTCTAGTTTGTTTGTGTGATTTGTTTGCTGATGAGATATTTCAGAAAGTAGCTGACTGCAACTCAGCCAAAGGAATTTGGGACAAGCTCTCTGAAATTGTCTCAAGGTCTGCTGATGAAAGGAAAGATAGAAGATCTCATCTGATAAGCCAATATGAGAACTTCAAAAAGGGAGAAGCTGAATCAGTGGCTGACATGTACAATAGACTAAGTCTAATTGTCAATGAGTTAAAAACCCTGGACAAAGAAATCTCACTGACTGAGCTGAATGACAAAATCCTGATGTGCTTCCCCAGCACCTGGGATTCAAGAATCTGGCCAATCAAAGATGCCAGAAGTCTAAATGAGATTACCACTGAAGCTCTCCTGGGCAAGCTCAAATCCTATGAGCTGCTCATTAAAAATAGAGAAGAAGAACAAAAGGCTACTTCTCCAGCCATAAGGAAAGAAAAGACCATAGCCTTCAAAGCTGCAGAAGAGGAGCCTGAAGATAAAGCTACAGGAAATGATGAGCTCATAAGTCTACTGGCCAAAAGATTCTACAAGATGGCCAGAAAAGACTTCAGAAAGAGACCATACAAGGGTCATGATAAACCAAGGTATGATAAATCAAACAACAATAAAGAAATTATATGCTTTGGTTGCAGGAAACCAGGCCACATTGTGCCTGACTGTCCAGAAAACAAGAATAAGGATAAGAAGGAAAGAAGAGAAAGAAGAAAAGAAAAGGATTACAAGAAGAACAGCTCAGACAAAGCCTCCTCCAGCAAGAACAAACATACAAGGAAGGGCTTTGTTGCTGAGACATGGAGTGAGACTAAAGAGGAATCTGAAGCCTCATCCAGTTCCAGTGATGATGAGGATGATGAAGATGAAAAAGAATTTTGCATGATGGCTATCAATGTCTCACAGCAAAACTCTGATGAAGAATCAGAATCAGATTCAGAAACTCAACCAGATGAAGATCAGGTAATCAACTCTTTTGATTTTAATTCTGAGGACTTCAAAAATGAATTTAAGACACTGTGACTAGATTTATTAAAATCTGAGAAGGAGATAATCTCTCTCAGGAATCAATTATCTGAGCATAGTGTCCTAAACTCAAAGAACCTCAAACTCTCTGAGGAGTTAGAATGCTGTAGGGAGGAGATAGCTTCACTGAAAAGTGAACTATCAAAGGCCAAAAAGTTTGAAGAATCCCTAAATGGGAGAAGTATCAGACTGATGGACATCACAAGCACAGTGAACTCTAGACTTAATAGCACACTAGGCTTGGGTGCCTCATCCAGCCAACCTATAATATTATCAACTCCAATCAAATTTGTCTCTGACAAAGGAAAGGGATTAATAGAGGTAGCTAGGAAGAATGCAGATCTGTCAGAGAAAAATTCAGTTCAACAGATGGCGTCGAGCAGAGCTCGACGATCGTCGAACAGAGCTCGACGATCTAACCACAGATCGTCGACCTCAGCTCGACGATATCCAAACTCTGAACTTCAGTATAATCAATCTTCGAACAGAGATCGATGATCTGACCCAAGATCGTCGACCTCAGTTCGACGATCGTCGAACAGAAATCAGGACTGTGAACATTCCTTCAATGGCGCATCTAGATTCAATCCTAGAAGTCCCATATCCCAAGTCTTTAATCCCTATACTGAATGGATAGTACCTCCTAGGAGATACCATCCTGAAGGTTATAAGGATCAACCTGGGATGTCTTTTATTTCAGAATTCAAGGGATATCAACCTAGGCCCAGGGTTAACTGGGTCAAAAACAAATAAGCTGTTTCATGTGCAGGTGAAGACCTATCCAGCATCAAACCATCAATGGTATCTGGATAGTGTGTGCTCAAAGCACATGACAGGGGACAAGGACAACTTCACTTCCTTCAAAGACAAGCTTGGACCCAAAGTAATTTTTGGAGACTCAAGCTTTGGTACTACAAAAGGATGTGGTGCAGTCCAAATTGGCTCAGTCACTTTCAAGAAGGTGGCATATGTTGAAGGACTCAAGCACAACTTGATAAGTATCAGTCAACTGTGTGATGAAGGATATCAAGTGACATTCAATAAAACTATATGCAAGGTCAAGTCAGAGGACAACACAACTGTGTTGACAGGTAACAGAAGAGGTAACATTTACTTAGTGGATTTTCATTCACCTGTAGTAGATATTTGCCTGTTCAATTGCATTTCAAAATCTAATATTTTATGGCATAAGAGACTAGGGCATATTAACCTTAGAACCATTGCTAGGCTATCCAAAGACAACCTTGTTAGAGGACTACCTTCTGGTCCCTACAAGAAGGAAGGACTTTGCAAGGCTTGTCAATTAGGCAAGCAAACTAAAAGTAGTTTTAAATCAATTAATAAGAGTGATTCACCTAGGATTTTGTACCTGTTACACATGGATCTTTTTGGACCCATATCTGTACAAAGCCTAGGAGGGAAATCCTATACTTTAGTGGTTGTAGATGACTTCTCAAGATTCACTTGGGTATTCTTTCTGAGGAAGAAGTCTGATAACTTCAAGTGTTTGACAGATTTTCTCAAATGCATTCAGATTGAGTTCAACACTCACATTGCCCTGATCAGAAGTGATCATGGGACAGAGTTTGATTCTCTTCTCATGCAAGAGTTCTGTCAAAGTGAAGGGATCATACACACTTTCTCAGCTCCTAGAACTCCTTAACAAAATGGGGTAGCTGAAAGGAAAAATAGAACACTCATTGAATCTGCAACTACATTATTGGCAGATGCTCACCTACCTCTATCCTTTTGGGTTGAGGCAGTGAACACCTCCAACTATGTGTTGAACAGAAGCCTGATACACAAACTGAAGGGCAAGACTCCCTATGAATTGCTCAAAGGGAAGAAACCTAAAATAGGCTATTTTAAAGTTTTTGGTTGCACTTGTTTTATTCATAACAATGACAAGAAATATCTAGCAAAATTCCAAGCTAAAGCTGATGAAGGAGTGTTTCTGGGATACTCCATGATCAGTAAGGCCTATAGGGTTTATAATAAATCTTCCTGTAAAATTGAAGAATCTGTTCATATTATTTTTGATGAAGCTAACATATCTTTCAAGGAGAAGAATGCTTCTACCATAGAACCTTTGCAGGTACATTCTCTAACTGAAGACTTGAACAAATTGCAAGTTGCTGAAAAGAATGAGAGCAGTGATGATGAAGAAGAAGTTCAACATCTGGAAGAAAATCACCTTGAAGAGTCAGTTGTTGTTCCACAAGAGGAAACAACAACACAGGTTGGTGAACCATCAACACCCCCTGTTGATCTAGTAACAACAAGAAACCATCCAATCTCTCAAGTAATTGGAGACATCTCAGCTGGTGTGCAAACTAGAAATCAGGTCAACCAGAACCTGATGCACACTTGCTTCCTCTCTCAAATTGAGCCTCAATCCATTTAAGATGCAGAGAAAGATCCACACTGGATCATTGCAATGCAAGAGGAGTTGCATCAATTTGAAAGGAACAAGGTTTGGGAACTAGTGTCTAAGCCAAAGGATCATCCCATTGTTGGAACAAAGTGGGTATTCAGGAACAAGCTGGATGATCAAGGAGTTATAGTCAGAAACAAGGCAAGGCTAGTTGCTCAAGGGTACTCTCAACAAGAAGGAATAGACTATGATCAGACCTTTGCACCAGTTGCAAGGTTAGAAGCCATCAGAATATTCCTAGCCTATGCTGCTCACAAAGGTTTCAAAGTGTACCAAATGGATGTAAAGAGTGCATTTCTCAATGGGGACATCAAAGAGGAAGTCTATGTTAGACAACCTCCAGGTTTTATCTCTCTAACTCACCCTAATTATGTTTACAAATTGCATAAAGCATTATATGGTCTCAAGCAAGCTCCTAGAGCATGCTATGAGACCCTAGCATGCTTTCTTCTAGAAAATGATTTTGTTAGGGGGAGAGTAGACCAAACTCTTTTTATTAGAACCCATAAGTCTCATACCCTACTAGTGCAAATTTATGTAGATGACATTATATTTGATTCTACTGATTCAAACTTGTGCAAAAAGTTTTCCAAGCTTATGCATTCTAAATTTGAAATGAGTAGCATGGGTGAGCTGTCCTTCTTCTTAGGACTGTAAGTCAAGCAACATGCTGAAGGCATATTTATTTCTCAAACCAAGTATGCAAAAAAATTGGTTAAGAAATTTGATATGTCTGATGCATCATGTATGAAAACACCCATGCCCTCAAATGTTGTAATAGATGCTGATGAACATGGGAAACCTGTTGATCAGACAACATATAGAGCAATAATTGGCTCTTTATTGTACCTTACAGCTAGTAGGCCTGATATAATGTTTGCTACATGTATTTGTGCTAGATTCCAAGTTAGCCCTAGAGAGTCACACTTAATCTTAGTTAAGAGGATTCTTAGGTATGTTAAAAGTTGTCCAAATCTAGGTTTCTGGTATCCAAAAGATTCAGCATTTGATTTAACTGGATTTTCAGATGCTGATTATGCTGGATGCAGAATAGACAGGAAAAGCACCAGTGGAACTTGTCAGTTCCTTGGTGATAGACTTGTCTCTTGGTTTTATAAGAAACAAACATATGTGTCAACCTCAACTGCTGAAGCTGAGTATATGGCTGCAGGCAGTTGTTGCTCACAAATACTGTGGATACAAAATCAGCTTCTAGACTATGGTTACAACCTAGAGAAGTCAAAAATTTTCTGTGATAATACTAGTGCTATCTCTATAGCACAAAATCCAGTCCTCCATAGTAGGACAAAACACATAGAAATTAGGCATCACTTTCTGAGAGATAATGTAGAGAAAAATAAAATTGAACTTCAATATATCCCAACTGATTTGCAAAGGGGAGATATTTTCACCAAGCCTTTGGATGAAAAGAAACACAGCTTCTTCCTAAATCAGTTAGGCATGTTAGATGGAGGAAGCCTAAACAAAAGTACAAGTTTTTGAAAAGCTAAAACAGACCAAGACTAGGCTAAAAATCAATTTTTTGTGCCTGTAGAACAAGTTTTTGTCTCTGAACTGCGCTCGACGTTTTCCCAGAAATCGTCGAACAAAGATCGACGATTTTCCAAAAATCGTCGACCAAAGATCGACGTTCCCGAAGTCGTCGATCTGAGTTCAGAGTCTTCGCTAGATCTAGGCTTTTTCTCCTTCTGTTCAGAGGTCGTCGAGCGGAGCTCGACGCGTTTCAACATCGTCGAACGGAGATCGACGATATTGACGTCTCTTCAGATTCCTTCTACAGCCCAAATTGTCGAGCTGAGTTCGACGCTTCTTCGAACTGAGCTCCACGATTTTCCTTTTTCGCGTCGAACCCTAATATAAAATCATTTTTTGGCCGCCGCTCGTCGTTTACGCCTTCATACTCTCTGCAAATTCTTTTTCCCTCCAAACCTTCTACACTTGGTCGCGTTTGTTCAATCTTTGCAGGTACAGATGGCTTCAACTGTTGCCGCCCTTTCGAAGATGAAATTTGACACCGGATTTGATATCGATATATGCTCATTTGATGGAAGCGATCAGCGCTTCAAGGATATTCTCAATCTGTTCAGAGATCAACAACTGTTGGAAATAATGACTTCCAGAATGAAGATCGCTTCAGATGAAATAAAAGAATGGTGCTATTCAGCGACAAATGAGAATGAGAATTCTGTCGTCGGCCTCATAAAATGGACCCAGGTACAACTGTCCCCGGCTCTCTTAATTGAAGTGTTTCATCTCAGTTCTGGAGAAGATTCCATCGAGTTATCTGAAGAAGAATATGGTTCCATGCTTGATCGAATGGGTCACAATGCTGTGAATCCTAATAAACTGCTGAAGAAGAATCTGTCATTGGAATTTCAGTTTTTGGCTGATGTAGTTGGGAAAGTGCTGCTGGCCAAGCACTCTGCCCATGATACAATTTCAAGATATCAGTTTTGTTTGATGGGAGCTCTGCTGGATAAGAAACATCTGAACTGGGGATCAATTTTCTTCAATCTGATTAAGAAAAAGATCAATAAGACTGTCGTGAGTTTTGGGAAAATCTTAGGGGTCTATCTGCACTACAGATGCCCTGAACTGTTAACCTCCTCTGGGATGTTCATCAATGCATCCAAGAGGCTCTCCTATGCCCTATTCAGCAAATGGGACAGGCAAATCATCAACCCTACAAGAGCTACTACACCACTTCCTTCAGGCACAAGGACTGCTTCAGTCACTCCACCAGCAGAAGTGTTGCATGCCTCTCTTTCTCCTCCAGCTGTATCTACCCCAGCCATTTCCTCCTCCCCACCAGTCACAATCATAACCACAGCATCCCCAATTACCATTTCCTCACCAGTTTCATCCCCTCCTGTATCCACCTCAGAGCAATTCCATCCTCTCTTCTCTTATTCAACCTTCACCCTACCATCTTTTTCCCTTACAGATGATTCCTTCATGGATGATTTACCCTCCACTCCTCCTGAGCCACCCTCTACCTCATCCTTTCAACAAATGCTTCATGACATTCTCTCCCAACCATCCTTCACACCCTCTCTCTCTTCACCTATCTCCTCCTCAACCTTTTCTATCTCCACAATTCCATCCTCCGAGCCCTCCCTTCCTACCTCCACACCTTCAGCTCCAGCCAACATCCCTCCATCTACCTTTACTCCTACCTCTGCTCAAGCCCCACTTGAGCATGTAGATCTTCCAAGATTGGCAGACAGACTTTATGAGTTGTTAGCTCCCAGGCTGACATCTCTGTTGGAGACCTCCCTGGCTCCACTCCTGAAACAAGTTCAGGAGCTGTCCACCAAGCTTTCTTCCTTTTCCTCCTCCCAGGCAATCCCTTATACTGGGTGCCTTGGTTCAGCTCTCCTTGAACCAAGGCAGGGGGAGATGCTTTATGAAGAAGTGGATGTGCCAGTGGTTGCTCCTGTTTTTGCTCCAGCTTCAGCTCCTGCCAGTGGATGTGCTTTTGCACTAAATCTTCAGAGCCTGCTATCTCAATTTGATACAGTTCATTTCAGATTTCTGCCAGTACCTCTCACTGAAGATCTGTCTAAGGCCATTGTGCCTATATCTGTTTGTGATCCCAGCCTCATTGAATCCTATATCAATTCCTGGAAGGCTGTGAATATTCCTGATGCTGCTACTAAGGCCATTGTGCCTCCTGTTGTTGAAACTGCTGCTGCTGCTGCTGAAGATATAGAGATGATTCCAGCAACTGCTGATGAAGAACTTGCTTCCTACCTAGAAGATCCCACACCTGCTGCTATGCCTGCTCCTGCCCAAGTGTCTGCTGCTGTTGTTGCTCCTGTTCTGACCTCTGATCAGTTAAAGCTACAAGAAAAGTACTTGAAAAGCATTGATGATCTGTATGACAGACCACAAAGCTCAGATAGTGACCAATTCCAGACTGAATCAGATGACTCTGCCCATACCATTGCCAAGAAGAGGAAAGCTAGAAGCAAAGCCATGATGTCAGTTCCTCCAGCTATAGCAAAAGACTCCAATGATATTCCCTACTACATTCTGCATGATTGCCCCATTTCTGAGCCATGGATGCAATACTCCAAGAATCAACAGAAAGCTATGAAGAAGAGAAGGAAGCTTGATAAATATGAAAAAGGATCTTCACAATATCAGCCTCCTCCTCCTCCTCCTCCAGATTCTGGATCAGGCTCAGCCCCTCAAGCTCCAGCTTCAAGGCAAAGCTCCTCCCAATCATTTCCAAAATACTATCAAAGGGGACAACATCAAAGAGGATATCAACCCAAAAGGGGTCATTATAGAGGAAATCAGAGAGGACAAAGATCTTATCAAAGGGAAGGACAAGGCCACTCTGACTCTTCTTCAGGTCCTTTCCCTTACAGGCTGAAAGACAAAATTGTTTCCAGGACTCCTCCTGCTTCTGAATCTCTCAACAGGTATGAACCTCCTGTTCCTTTTGAGGATCCTGAGAACAATCCTTTATCTTGGACAGCAAGAATGAAAGAACTAGCTGCTCTTGATCAAATGAAAAAGGCCAGAGAACAAGGTAAGGATACTTCCAACATAACTACTTTATCAGAGCAGAGAAAGAAAGAACTAGAGAGATATGCATCAAGGAAATTCTTTAATCCAGAAGACTATATGAAGCTGCACCCTGAGGCTGTTGTTCCAAGGCCCAAATCTCAAACTTCTTTAGGTGCAGAGGATGACAGAAGATCAAAGAAAGAAAGTCAGAATCCTAACAGAGAAATTTTGTTTAAAAAGGGAACTGAAAAGAAGTGAACTGTGTAAGCTGAACATCATTCTCCCTTGGATATTTGCTGTCTTTTTATCTGTGATCTGCATTGCTGCTATATATCTCCTCTGCAGTATTGTTTTAGCTTTTGTGTTGATGTATGCTTATTTATTTCCTATTTTTGTCTGTAAATAGTAATCCTAACTCAAATAGGGGGAGATTGTTGGAACACCCTATTACTAATTTGGGCAAGGATCACTATGTTTCTCTTAGGAAACCAGGTTGACCTAGTTGTATAGTGTAAAGGTCAACATTAGTATGAGTCTAGGGCTTAGAACTTAGGTTTGAAGCTGCCCCCAAGGACCATTCAAGCTCAGGATTTCAAGCTAAGTAAAGAGATAAAAATAGTCGAACGACGGTCGACCATCGTTGAGCTCAGGTCGACGATCGTCGAGCTTAGATCGACTACTTATGTCCTCAGTCTTTTGCTTGTTGCTGGCTTCGGTCGACTATCGTCGAGCTTCAGTCCGACGATCGTCGAGCTTTGGTCGACGATCTCTGTTTGCTTCAGGTCGACGTTTTCTGTTAAAGTTTAGGTCGACGATCTCTGTCTTAATCAGATCGACTATTTCTGCCAGACCAAGAACTTAGATAGTCGATCTCAGATCGAAGTTTTCTGTCTACTACTTATCTTCAATATCTCTGAGCTCAGGTCGACGATCTTCGAGCTCAGATCGACGTTTTCTGTCAGAATGATCTATTCCTTCTCTGAGCTCAGGTCGACGATCGTGGAGCTCAGATCGACGTTTATTTTGAGAGATCGACGTTCTTAAGGATTCAAATGCTGCCGGTCTTTGGAATGTTTTTCTCAGCATTTAATTTCAAGAAGATTTGCCACCCGTTTTCATTTATTCTGGAACAAGTTTCAAGGAATTATTCAGGAATGTTTCATTGGACTTTCCTCTAGAAGACAAATCATTTATGGAAGGCATTTAATGTCTGATAACGGCTATCTTGGAAGAATAATATTCAGAGAATAAGATCGTCTTCTCAACTACTACTCTCCAAGAGAATTAATCCAGAGTCAATACACAATAGAATCAAGAGACACACACTGTTACAGAAGAACAAGAAGAATTAAGCTGTGAAAGATAACCATCCTCTTGCTCACAGAAAAGTGATCAAAGCCTCATCTCAAAGAACTCCAGACACCTCATCTTTCAGCCTCTTTGCTGAAACAATTCTTTGCTGGAGATCTAAAGATCTGAAGACCTATCACCCTAGAGCAAAGCTTTCATTCCTGATTCATTCAACATCTCAGGGGGAGCCTTGACAACAAAAGATCCACTAGTCTTCTCTCATTTGATTTGAGAACAGAGAAGACAACCTCACCTCTTTACCTTTTTCTTTTTCCTGCTGTAAAGGGTTCTTGAACTCCCTTCAAAAGTTCTGTCTGGTTCTGAGAGCCTTGTCAAAACTCAGTGGTGGCAAGACACCTTATCAAAAAATCCAGTCTTGGTTTTTGAGCACCTTATCAAAAGCTCATTGGTGTCAGGACACCTGATCAACTCATCCTGAGTGGATTCCTACCAAGGGTGGTAGAAGAGTGGATGTACCCAGGTTTTTGGGGAACCAATATATTTCCTTGTGTCTTCTGGTTTGTTTGTGTGATTTGTTTGCTGTGTGCTGTGCTCTTTACTTCTTGGTTTTTAACTTCTTACTAGCACTCTACACTATATCATAAATTGAATTTTATATGTGCTGTTTATTTCAACTGTGAAAAATTATTTTAAAATACTCTATTCACCCCCCCTCTAGAGTTGAGATAGATCTTACCCTCACTTTCAACTTGGATGGAGTGTGCTTGGAAGTAGGGACTGAGTCTCCGGGCCGAGATGATTAGAGCGAAGGCCAATTTTTCTAAGATGGGGTAACGGAGTTCTGCCTTCCTCAGAACCCTACTCACGTAATAGATAGGCAGTTGCTTCTTGCCTTCTTGCCTGACCAGGACCGAACTGAGAGCCTCGGCCCCAACCCCTAAATACAGGAATAAGTACTCTCCTTCCTTGGGCCCTTGGAGGAGAGGGGGCTGGGTGAGTTGTTTCTTCAGTTCCTAGAATACCTTCTCGCACTCCTCAGACCATTCAAACTTCTTGCCCCCCGTTAACGCTCTGAAGAAAGGGGAGCACTTTTCTACAGCCCTGGAGAGAAACCTGCTAAGCCCGGCCAGCCTCCTCGTCAGCCGTTGGACATCCTTGGAATTCCGGGGAGCCCCTAGCTCCATTATTGCCTTGACTTTATCAAGATTTGGTTCTACTCCTGCGGGAGTGAGCAGATGTCCCAGGAATTTTCCCCTACTGGCCCCGAAGACACACTTTAGGGGGTTCAACCTCATCTTATATTTACGCAGGGTGCCGAAGGTCTCCTCCAGATCTCGGAGGTGAGAGCCGACCTCCTGACTCTTTATCATCAAGTCATCCACGTATACTTCCAGGTTCCTCCCCTTCTGCCCCTGGAATACACGGTCCATCATCTTCTGGTATGTTGCCCCTACATTTTTCAACCCAAAAGGCATCATCTTGTAGCAGTAGCATCCTTCTCCTGTGATGAATGAGACATCTTTTATGTCGGGAGGGTGCATCCTGATCTGATTTTAACCTGAAAAGGCATCTAAAAAACTCATTATAGAAAAACCAATGGCTGAGTCTACCTGCGCGTTGATTCTAGGCAAGGGGTAACAATCTTTCGGGCATGATTTATTAAGAAGTGAAAAGTCTACACACATCCTCTACCGGTCGTCCCCTTTTTTTACCATTACAACATTTGAGACCCAACCGGGGTATTGAATTTCGGAAATGAAGCCGGCCTTGAGGAGCTTGGTGACTTCCTCCCTGATTGGTTCAGCCAGCTTGTCCGTGACAGACCTCCTCTTCTGTTGGATGGGGCGAGCCTCCGGGTCCAGGTTGAGGCGGTGGAAAACGACGTCAGCATCGATCCCAGGCATCTCGGCCGCGCTCCAAGAGAAGACGTCCACGTTCTTCTGGATGCACTCCAGCATCCTTCCTTGATACTCCGGGGTAAACCCCCCGCTAATGTGGACCTTCTCCACCCTGCCATCCTGGGTGAGAACTTCCATATCTATCACTTCCTCGGAGGCCTCCAACCGGGACTGCTCCTTCCACTCTGCAATATCCTCCCCTCTTAGAGTATGGACCTCCCCTCCTTCTACGGTCATCGCCTCGACCGACTCCTCAGAGAGTACCTCCTTGCGGGCTTCCCCCTCCATCTCTTCTTCCTCCCTGATTTATTCTCCGACCTCCTGCCCATCCACCTCTTCCATCCTCCTCCCCATTTCTTCGGCCTCCTCCTGCCAAGAAATGGAATTTACTGCCATCACGTAACATTCCCGAGCTACCTTGGGGTCACCGCGGACTCGGACCTGGATCCCCTCCGCGTTGAACTTAAGGCATTGATGGAAGGAGGAGGGGACGCAGCGGAAGGCGCTAATGAGGGGCCGTCCAAAAATAGAGTTGTAGCTGCTGGGGGCCTCTACTATAATGAATCGGCAGTTCCTGGATTGCCCCCCTAAACTGACATGGAGTCCCACTCCCCCTTCTACTTCTTTCCTCTCCCCCGAAAAACCGAAGAGAGGCCCATCGGAGGCCAGTACCCTCTTGGCTTCTACCTTCATGGCATCGAAGGGTTTCTTGAAGATGATGTTGACGGAGCTCCCATTGTCAATGAGGATCCGGGAGACCGTGAAATTCTCGATGGCTGTCTGGATAACTAGCGCATCGCAGAAGGGGTCCTCATGACCCGGCATGTCTTCCCTTGAGAAAGTGATCCTCTCCTCTGGGGGTGGGGTCTGGGATGTGGAGTCGATGCTCCTTCGGTACATGGTGTGGAGGCTCGCTTTCCGGGAAGCTTCGACCCCCCCCCCCCATGGATCACTCTGATCCCTCCTCGGGTCCCCACATCGGCCCAATCTTCGCAACGGTCCCCCTCTGCCTGAGGCCGGACTTCCTCAATCCGCACTTCCTGGCGGTTTTGCTGCTGCTCCCTGTTTCCCCGTATCTCGAGGAACTCCGGGCACGTGATCGTCGTGTGCCCCTCCTCTTGATGGTAGTCATAGTAGGGTAGGTCTATCCTGACCTCCCTCCTCCTCCTTGGCTGTACTCTCCTTCTCCCTCCCAGGGCGATAGCCATGGCTTCCTCCTGATCGGGGAGGGGTGTCTCTGACCCTGCCTCCCCCCTGGGAATAAAACTGTTCGCGCCCATCTTGGCGGTTATCTCCTCCTTGATTACCCCTTCGTGGCCCTTGATCCTTCCATTCCAGCCTCCAACCCAACCGATTGTTCGGTTCCTGAAGCCCCCACCTGGGTTGTTGTTGCTGCTGCTCTCTCTGCCGAGGCTCGGCCCTTCTCTCCTCTTGGGCTCTGCCACCCCTTGGCTTCTCCTCCTCTACGGCCCACCTGGCCAACCTACGAGCAAACTCTGGGTGTGTTGCGTCCATGTCGGCCTCCCTTGCCGCCCTCTCCAGGAGCGCCTCAAAGATACTGGAGGCGTCCTCTTCAACTCCATGGTGAAGAACCCGGGCTGGAGACCCAGGGTGAAGGCCACCATCATGGTATGCCCTGGCATCTCTTATACCTGGGACAGTTCCTCCTGAAACCTGTCCAGGTAACTTCCCAGGGTCTCCCCTACTCTTTGTTTGATACGGAACAAGGACTCGGCCTCCCTCTTCATTTTCTTTGAGGTGGTGAATCTCAGCATGAACCCTCTGCGCAGGTCCTCGAAGCATTAGATGGAGCCGGTCGGGAGTTGATGAAACCACTCTCTCGCTTTCTCCCTGAGGGTGATGGTGAAGAGCCTACACTTGAAGCCATCCAACATCTGTCGGATTGAGACCACTTCCTCAAACCACTGGACGTGCTGGACCGGATCTCCCTTCTCTGAGTAGTAGGACATCTCCGGCTCTCGGAACCACTCTGGAACTAGGGCAGAAGAAACGAACTCGCTAAAGAGGCTTCCTCCCTCAGCTGGGCAAGTTGGGAACTCCCTCCCCACTGTCTCGCTGAAGTGGTACTCGTCTGCCGATCCCGGGAAAAGGACTCGCCCCCTCGGCTCGCGCTCCCCCTCGCTCGCGACTTCCTTCCCAACTTGCCTGATGGGCGCATCGTTGCCCAGTGCCAGGTCGGCGACCACGGGAACCACTAGTGTCGTTCTCTCGGCTCGCATGTCGAGTGCGACCCTGACGAGTCCAAGCACTTCCTCTCTGTGCTCCGCGGACATCCCTGCCGTCGCGGGAGGGGGAGGGGGTGGCGAGTTCACCCTGCCTGAACCTTGCCCTTCATCTCTTGCCATCGGACTTGCGGAAGATTTTCTGTGCTAATCACGCTCCACGCTCACCGCACCAAAATGGTTAAACCGAAAAAATCGGTCCCTGAGGAGTTCGACCCTTGGGGAAGGGGTGATCGCACACTTACTTCTCTCCCCACGAGCCCAAATGACAAAGGAAAAGGACCAGGGACAGACCCAAGGCTCCAGCACGGAGGTCCCACCACACACCCGGAAGATCTTAGAGTGTTTCCCCTCCTTAGCCAAGTGCTGAAGCTAAGGTACCTCAGAAAGCGCTAGAAGACCGGGCACAAGAAAGCGTGTCCTTCTGAGGTACCCTTGGGTCCTATTTATAGGAAAAGACGGTCTGCAAATATCCAACCTTCACTGTTTTCGAGGACTATAGGCAGTCCAAAGGGGGTAACATGGTAAAAATACACCACAGCTGAGGGGCGAGTTGGACCTGGGATGACGTTCGCTCGGCAAGGGCGGCGAGTACTGGAGCAGGAAAGCTTCACCTTATGCCGAGGTAAAAGGCGGTGGGGGTGCTCGCCCCAAGGGAGCTCGCACCGCTCAATACCAGAGGCCTAGCTCGCCTCACTCAACGCCACAGGAGAAGGCATTGAGTGAGCTCGCCTTACTCAACGCTGCGGGGGAAGGCGTTGAGTGAGCTCGCCTTACCCAACGCCACAGGCCTGACTCGCCTTTCCTTGGGCCTGGGTGGGTTGACTCTGAAGCCTCTGATTGCGGGTGACGGACGTACTGGCACTCGCCCGCCCCTTGGCTCCGAGCGCGCATGTACTCGGTCGGATCTGCTCGCCCGTTCCATTGACTCCCTTTCGTCGGGCTCAACTCCACGAACTCCGAGCTCGGCCCGACGATTGCCGAGCCCGTACTCGGCACGCTGGGCTCGGCATGCTCTGTTGAACTCGCCTGGGGCTCTGGGGCAGTCTGAGCTGGCCGGTTTGGCTCCTGTTAGCCCACTCGCTGGATACGAGGTTGTACATTAGTGAGGGGAAAATAATTAATATTTTATTATTTATTTATGGCGGTCTCCAAATAGCGGGATACGCGCATTTAAACTATAATATAAACATTCATGAAGGTGATTACGGTGTGCAGATAGCCGTATAACCACCGTGACCACCTCCCAGAGCCTATAAAAGGAGCCACATGCCTCCTCATTTCTCATCTTTCTCTTCAGAGTCTTCTTCCTCGGGTTGAAGCTCTGTCAATTTCCTCCTACGATCCACCTCCGAGTCACACGTGATTCGCACTCTAGCCACACCTGAGCCACAAGCGGGTCAGGTCACAGCCACCCGTCAAAGCCAAATCGTCCAAGTTCCAAGCGGCTCCCCCAACTACAAGAATGAGTGCTCGACATCCCATCAAGAATTAGCAAGCCGTTATCTGAAGACCACCAGTGCGAAGCGCAATTTGTAACAACTCCCGTCGCGACGACCTGTCGTCCACCGTGTGCAAAGTATTCTCTCACCTCATAATTGTAACGAGAGGTGACATGTCACCCTCGGCTTCACAAACCAGCTGTAACCGCCAGAAAATAGTGGATTTTGACTGGCACAGATTCGCTCACGTGATTTTTTACCCAGTTGAGAGGTTTTTCCACGTTAAAACTGCTTTTGTACAATCAACCTACTCTTTTGACTATGTGCGCGCTCGACCGTTCTGAGAGCTAAGACGGTCCAGGAATTCCGGTCCGGTCGGGACGTCGAGTTAGTCTTCAACACTTATCTTTATGGTTTCATGATGGATATAGGGATACACAAGCTAGATTTTTCTTATTTTGATTATTTCTTTTTCACATCATCATTAGTGATACAGTTTGTACAACCTCATATTTGTTGAGTGGATTCACCAAACCATCAAGCAATCGGGCCAAGGCGAATCGGAGGGGCACGAGTGGGGCTAACAAGCCCTCATCGCCTCTGGTGGGGGCGAGTGGTGAGCCCCAGTTTCATCGGGCACTCGTCACCCCTAGGCGAGTCGGCATAGAGCACCATGAACTCGCCCACTTATGTTGTGGTTTTGTCGCTCCACGAAATCATATTTGGTATGCCATTAGCCACTCATAATAGCGAGATTTCATTGTTGGCAGACTAATTTGGGATATCATTAGTAAAACCAAAAGGCTGGATTCCGTTATTCACAGACCATATTCCTAAAACTATAAATATAATAAACCCCCAAGGACACTTTTGGAGAGGACTCTCTTCTACTTCTTTCACCTTTAGCTAGTTTTTATTGGCGAGAGTTCCAGCATGCAGTTCACTGTGGTTTCTATGGGTGTGCATAAAAAATTGAAACTGGTCAAACCATATCGAACCGATCCAACATAACAGATTTTCAAACTGAACCAACTGGTTCGATTCGGTTTCAATTTCAATTGGCTGAAAAGCGGTCTCATTTCAGTTCATGTGCAAACCCAAAAAAACGAATTGAAACATATGATTCTACTTCTATAAAATATTTAACTTCCAACTATTAGTGAATATTTTGTGGTGTCTCATATTATTAGTTTTTTAGTTCTGTCAACCTCCATTTTGAATAGTTCTAAATTTTTTGTTCACTAAGACACTAGATCGAGCTTGTGATGGTACTCCGGATTTCCATTCTTGTTGCTTTTATGGTTGTTTTAATTTTAAATGTAAGGTACTAAATCCAAAGCAAGTTACTCTTGTTGTTTTCAATCTCAATAGTGGAAACTTGACGATATGTCTGTTGGCATGTCTCTACCGACGACCGATCATCGAAAGACACGGGGCGCAACTGGATCTACATTCCGACATGTCATGTTCTAACGGGGTGGTAGCAGTTAGAATTCAGTGGATAACTATTGATTATTTGAGACCTGGATGTCTTATGCTGCAATTCTAACCTTGTTGTGTGTTATAGCCATCACAAAATATGTTTTAAAACTTACTCTACTTTGTCTCAAGTTAAGGTAGATTGTCCTACACAAAGGTCGGTCTGAACTGTGAAATGAATCTCCTTGATCCTACCAAAAGGGTAATGATTTGTGGTCACTGAAATTTGTTACTCTATGTAAGTTGTAACCATAACACTATAGTATTACAGGGGGAAAAAGATTGTTTTTTTTTTGCTACAAATAAGTGGTGAGAAAATAAGGTGAGAGAATGATAAAGTAATAGGGACAAGATAAGGGCCACCTGCCCTCCACCTTCCGCATTTAAGGGATGCAGTTGGCGGCAGATATGGAGCTGCTGCCTGCCTAAACAACACATCAATCTCCCGCCATGTTTTTGCGGTGTTCTTTCCTGTGATTCGACCATCTTCCAGCATCCTTTGACCTTTTTACCCCCGCATGTTTCTTTGTTTCTCCGCCCCCGGCCCCCCACCCAAATCCAAATGCACCCGTTTCTTATTCTTCCATATATTGTTATTATTATTACTACTATTATTGTTTTTATTATTATTAGTAGTATTAGTAATTTAGTATTTTGTAGTTGTAGCATTATATGCCTGCTTTTGATTTGGCTAAATAATTTTTGCTAAAATTTTTTACTTTTATTGTTTGGTCGCAAGACCGGGAAAATCCATGAGTGTCAATTAATTGCATGCAGAGATAGATTGGCACGCATACGACACTCAGTGATAGTGATGGAACTAGAATCTTCGCTCAATTCAGGTATAATAAATGGCTAATCTTTTTAATCTATACTTTAAACTCATAATTTTTTTTTCAATCTCATAAATCTAACAATTGATATCAGAATAAAAATAGTTTTAAAAAAATATAGCTGGTTACTGTTGCGGACTGACTCGATGTTCCGGTCGGACCGGATTTACTTGAACCGTCTTAGCTTACGGAGTTGTCGAGCGCGCACACAGTCAATGAAAATGAAAGGTTGACACAAGATGTGATGACGTGGAAAAACCCCTCAACCGGGTAAAAAACCACGTGACCGAATCTGTGCCGGTCAAAGCTCACTACCTGTTTGCGGTTACAATGTGCTCGGAGAATCGGGGGGCGACAGACCGCTCCCTGTTACAACTTGGGGGGGTAAGAGAGATTTTCACTCCCAACGGGCAACAGGCTGCGTCGCGTGAGCGACTTGGACACTGGAATCCGAGAAGTGGTTCTGGTGCTTGGAAGTTTGGAGCACGACTTCGGCGTTTGTCCTCTTGCAGTGGTCGTCCTCTTCCTTCTTTCGTTCATTCCGGGACTTAGGTGTTTTCCTGTTGGTGGCACACTGATGGCTCGAGGTGGCTGGAGGATGATCCTAGGGAGGAGTCCGGCAGAGCTATCGCCTGAGGAAGAAGATGACCGGGCTCCAAAAGGTGAATTATGATGAGGCCCTGGGACTCCTTTTATAGCCTTCGGGAGAGGATTATGGTTGACCCCACCACTAACTTGGTGGGTTAGTGGGTGGTTACCCACCAGATCGGACGGCGAGGAGAGCCCACCACAATCGGACGGCGGGCAAGCCGTCGACGGTGGTGGGGCGGACGGGCGGCGGCGCAGCCCGGCCTGTGGCAGCCGCGGCCCGGCCAGCGGCCGCGGCAATTTCCTCTTAAAGGGGTCGGTTTTTTGGTGGAGAGAGAGGGAGTGCCCCCCCCCCCCCCCGCGCCATGTTTCCCTCATTATGAGGAGTTCATGTGAGGTAGGGTTGATTAGTCAATCCCATGATCTGTCACTTTGGGAGGAGATCATGGGAGAATCATCCTTATAAATGGTGATGTAACCCATCAGTTATAATTTTAACAATCACCTATATAAATTTAATTAATACAAATGAAACATTTTGTGGAAGCGTCGTCATCAAAAAATTAATTGTCTTGAAACGTCTTAGCAAAGACATCATCATGATCGGGGCTCAATACACAGTTGCTGCAAGATCTATCTTGTGCTCTACCAATTCAAATTAAAGAAATAATAAATAAATGTTTTCCCCCACCTCCTATAAAATAGGCCTCGATAAGCTTATTCTGCTCTGAATTGATTTGAGTTTCTTTTGCTTGTTGTGGTTGACGTTGTCGTTACACAACCGCCGGCCAATGCCACAAATCGAACTAAGTAGCTGCCTACAAAAATGCAAAGTCAAGAAAACCAACTCTTCATCGTCATATAGACCATAGCTTCACGCACCACCGTTGCTCTGGCTCAAACGCAGCCTCTGGCCGAGAACATCGAGAGATAGAGAGATGAGTTTGGTTCAACTGTACAAGCAACCATGGAAAAGCATCGAGGCTACAGCCATCTTTGGCGGAGAGATGGTAATGAAATGGTGGCTGGGAGGGTTGTTAAGATAATTTCCTCCTAAGTGTGAAAGAGGCTAGCCAACTTTGATCATACTTTTCAAGCATGTGTTTCATGACAAGTATGAAAAGGATTAGCCGTCTTTGACTTGAAATTCAACATGTGCTCTTAAAGGAAGCTTCTAGAAAATTGTCCAAAGGAAGTTTCATGACATGTGTTTTTGACCAAGGAAGCTTCATCCACATGCCATCTACCACACCTACCTCCTTGATTTTGGCCCTATAAATAGGGATGAAGGAGGAGGAGTAATGCATCCACTTCTCTCCAAACTCAAGCATTGAAAGATTTATAGAGAGGCCTTTGCGACAATCGTCTTAGTTTGGAAGAGCTTTCAGACGTTGTTGTACGACGTTGACAAGGAGTACTTCGCCTACACGGATTGGATCTAGAGCACATATTGGCAAGGATTCGAAGAGGCATCTTGGAGAGGATTTGTGTAATCTGTCTCATCCGCCAGTCAGTAACTTGCAATTTTTCTGTTACTATTTATTGTATTGTGTAGTGTGAAGCTGGTGAAGATCCTTTGTGGATCGGTGGAGGGAAAGCCTGTAATCCATGCGTGTGTTTTTCACACACTTTTAGTGGAGGCTTTTCGGGTTGGACTCCGATCGTCCCGTGGTTTTTTCACCCAATTAGGTTTTCCACGTTAAAATCTCTGTGTGCTTTTATTCTTTTTGCATTGTGTTATTTTGTTGCGATGGCATACCGCTCAATGCGGTCGCGCAGGTTGCTCGCCTAAAATTTAAAATAGGTGCTCTGGTCGGGATTGATTGCTCGCATTCCCGACAAGTGGTATCAAAGTGAGGTTCGTGATCGAGCAAGTTCAGTGACAGAGCAGTTACCGGGCTGACCTTTGGGGTTTCAGGATGAGTCGATCGGGATCTCGGGTAGTTTACGACCATTGGCCCGCTGGCTATCCTCTCCAGTTACATACTTTGAGATAGTCGACTCAAAGATCAGTGGTCGGTCCGGCCAGTTGGCAGAGCGAGATGGAGTCCACATCAGGTTCTGGTTCGGATCAGATGGTAAAGTTGAATGGTGCCAATTATCACCAGTAGCATCTACTGATGGAGGATTTGATATATGTGAAGGGTTGGCATGCTCCTATCTTTGAGGAGATGTCAAAGGACACGGATCCTGCGAAATGGAAGATGGAGCATCGGAAGTTATGTGGGTTTATTAGACGGTTCGTAGAGCCGAACGTCTATAATCATGTGGCTAGTATCAATGATGCAAAGGATCTATGGAAGACGCTCGAAACCTTATATGCCAAGAGCACGGGCATCAACAAGTTGTATTTGCTGAAGAAGCTTGGAGAGTTAAGATACCGGGATGGCTCTCCTATTTTGGATCATGTCAACGAGTTCCAGGGGATTATTGATCGCCTGACTGCTATGAAGGTGACATTCGAAGATGAGATGAATGCATTATGGCTACTCAAGTCACTTCCAGACTCTTGGGAGATGGTCAGAGTTTCTCTGATCAATTCCTCCCCCCAGGGGATTGTTTCCATGGAGATCGCCAAGAGTGGGATCTTGAATGAGGAGGTGAGACGAAAGTATCAGGGAACTTCAGGCTCTTCTTCACGAGTCGACGTTCTCTTTACTGAGACCAGGGGGAGAGGAAGGAGTAAGAGCCGAGGAAGGAAGGAGGACAGAAGTCAGAGTAGGGGCAAGTCGAAGTCACGTTATCAGAACGTGGAATGCCACTACTGCCATAAGAAGGGGCACATCAAGAAATTCTGTTATTCGTGGAAGAACGATCAGAAGAAGAATGGGATTGCCACTGAGGGCAAAGATGAGGGTCACACGGCAGCCACCGTTTCAACTGAGGAGGACGACGTCATTATTGTTGGCGACGACGTCACGGCTGCACTCTCGTGTGACGATCGATGCTGGTTCGTTGACTCTGGAGCTTCTGCACATGTCTCCCACAATAGGGAGTTATTTGCCACTTACACCACTCATGACTATGGGGTGTTGAGGATGGGCAATGGGGATACGTCCAAGGTGCTTAGGCGCGGAGACATGCATTTGAAGACGAGTACTGGAGCCTTATTAGTTCTGAGGGATGTGCGACATGTGCCAGACATCTGCTTCAATCTGATATCTGTTGGAAGACTTGGAGATGAAGGACACCTGAGTGTCTTTGGAGGAGATTTCTGGAAGCTGATCCGAGGATCACTTGTGATGGCAAGGGGTTATAGAGATTCTGGCTTGTACTACATGGAGGGGAGGCCTGAAGCTGCTCAGGCAAACTCCGTAAGGGATGAGGCATCCACTTTCTTATGGCACAGGAGGCTGGCACACATTAGCAAGAATGGATTGGGATGCCTGGCGAAGAAGAAGCTGATTAGTGACATTTCTGACGTTTACTTGGAGAGGTGTGACCACTGCATGGCTGGGAAGCAGAATAGAGTTTCATTCCACAGCCACACGTCCACCAGGAAAACGGAGCCTTTGGAGCTAGTTCACACTGATGTTTGCGGACCTCTGAAGGTCCAGACTAGAGGAGGAGCTTTGTACTTCGTTACTTTCATCGACGATCATTCAAGGAAGCTTTGAGTCTATGCTATCAAAACCAAATATCAGGTCCTTGATACTTTCAGGAGATTCCATACTGAGGTGGAGAGACAATCTGGGAAGAAGCTGAGATGCATCAGGTCCGACAACGGGGGAGAGTACATAGGTCCGTTTGACGAGTACTGCAAGGACCATGGCATCAGACATGAGAAGACCCCTCCTAAGACACCGCAGTTGAATGACGTAGCTGAGAGGATGAATCGGACACTGATGGAGAGGATTCGGTGCATGCTATCTGAGTCGAAGCTGCCAGGGATGTTCTGGGGCGAGGCTCTTCTTACTGCAGCGCATGTCATCAACCTCTCTCCGAGTTCAGCATTACAGGAGGATGTCCCAGATAGGGTTTGGTATGGGAAAGACCCCTCTTACAGTCACTTGCGGGTGTTTGGCTGCAAAGCCTTTGTGCACGTCCCCAGGGACGAGAGATCGAAGTTAGATTCGAAGACCCGGCAGTGCATTTTCTTGGGGTACGGCTATAGTGGAGAGTTTGGGTACAGGTTCTTTGATCCAATTGAGAAGAAGCTTGTACGAAGCCGTGATGCTGTTTTCAGTGAGGATCATATTGTTGGTGATCCTGAGGAGACTGGTGAGATTTGAGGTTGACTCTCCCACTACTGCAGAGTTGCCTATAGTTGGAGATGACGACACTGAGGAGGCTGTTGAGCCTGAGCCGGCATAGGGTACTGATACCCTTCCGGATCATGATATCACCACTGATGGTGAACCAGGAGCCGCTGAGGATATTGCTGATGATATACCTGCACCGGCCCCGGAGCCGGCCCTGCGGAGGTCTGATCGAGCAAGGCACCCACCCGCTAGATATTCTACATCAGAGTTCATATTGCTGACTGATGCGGGGGAGCCTGAGAGTTATGTCGAGGCTGTCGAGAGCATCGAGAAGCGTTAGTGGATGGTTGCTATGCAGGAGGAGATGCAGTCGCTGCAGAAGAACCGCACGTATGACTTGGTGAGATTGCCTAAGGGCAAGAAGGCCTTGAAGAATCGGTGGATTTTCAGGGTGAAGCAGGGTGATTTCTCCACACCTCCTAGGTACAAGGCCAGGCTGGTGGTGAAGGGTTTTGGACAGCGACAGGGTGTAGTCTTCGATGAGATCTTCTCACCTGTGGTGAAGATGTCATCTATTCGTGTCGTCCTTGGCCTCGCTGCGAGGCTAGATTTGGAGGTTGAGCAGATGGATATCAAGACCGCCTTTCTGCATGGCGATCTTAAGGAGGAGCTTTACATGGAGCAGCCTGAGGGCTTTAGTGTCAAAGGGAAGGAAGGTCTGGTGTGTCGCTTACAGAAGAGTTTATATGGCCTGAAGCAGGCCCCGCGGCAATGGTATAGGAAGTTTGATTCCTTTATGGGGGAGATCGACTTCAGGAGGACCACCCTTGACCACTGCGTGTTCATCAAGCAGTATGCTTCAGAGGACTTCATCATTCTGTTGTTGTACGTGGACGATATGTTGATCGTCGGGAGGAACACTGCTCGCATTGCTGAGTTGAAGCGACAGTTGAGTTCTACTTTTGAGATGAAGGATCTGGGTGTTGCGAAGACCATTTTAGGGATACACATTCGCAGAGACAGGGGAGCCAGACTACTTTGGTTATCCCAGGAGCGGTACATCCACAAAGTACTGCAGAGGTTTGATATGGATCAGGCAAAGAAGGTGAGCGTGCCGCTTGCAGCTCACTTCAGGCTTACTGCTGATCAGTGCCCCAGCACACCCGAGGAGATCGAGGCGGTGCAGAAGGTTCCGTATGCATCTGCAGTTGGGAGACTCATGTATGCGATGGTGTGTACTCGTCCGGATATTGCGCATGCTGTTGGGACCGTCAGTAGATTTCTCTCCAATCCTGGGAGTGAGCATTGGAGCGCAGTGAAGTGGATACTGAGATACTTGTAGGGACGTCAGACTTGATGTTGAGATTTGGAGATAGTGAGCCAGAGCTGTTGGGCTACACTGATGCTGACATGGCTGGAGATGTGATTCAAGGAGGTCGACGTCCGGATACATGATTCTGTTTGCAGGGGGAGCTGTCTCGTGGGCGTCGAGACTGCAGAAGTGCGTTGCACTATCCACCACGGAGGCTGAGTTTATTGCGGTTACTGAGGCTGGGAAGGAGTTGCTTTGGATGAAGAGGTTCATCAAAGAACTTGGATTCACTCAGGACCGATACATACTCCTATGTGACAGTCAGAGCGCTATTCACTTGGGGAAGAACCTCACGTTTCACTCGAGGTCGAAGCACATCGACACTCGGTATCATTGGATACGAGATGTCCTGGAGCAGAAAGAGCTTGATCTTCAGAAGGTACACACTGATGACAATGGGGCAGACATGCTGACCAAGACCGTGCTAAGGGGGAAGTTCGAGCATTGCGTTAGGATCGTCGGCATGGCGGTTCTCTCCACATAAAGCAAAGGGGAGAATAAGTTGTTGGGTACAGTTCCCGTCCTTTGTGGAAAAAGTTGTTGAGTTCGAGTCTCATTAACTCGAATTTGGTGTTGCTGATCGAAAGTGGAGACATATTGATGGAGACATGGAGGGAGGCAAATTAAAGACTCTGGGGAAGATTGTCAGAATGACAGGATTTCTTCACTTAGTCGAAAAGGGGGAGATTTGTTAAGATAATTTCCTCCTAAGTGTGAAAGAGGCTAGCCAACTTTGATCATACTTTTCAAGCATGTGTTTCATGACAAGTATGAAAGGGATTAGCCGTCTTTGACTTGAAATTCAACATGTGCTCTTAAAGGAAGCTTCTAAGAAATTGTCCAAAGGAAGTTTCATGACATGTGTTTTTGACCAAGGAAACTTCATGGAAGCTTCATCCACATGCCATCTACCACACCTACCTTCTTGATTTTGGCCCTATAAATAGGGATGAAGGAGGAGGGGTAATGCATCCACTTCTCTCCAAACTCAAGCATTGAAAGATTTCTAGAGAGGCCTTTGCGGCAATCGTCTTAGTTTGGGAGAGCTTTCAGACGTTGTTGTACGACGTTGACAAGGAGTACTTCGCCTACACGGATTGGATCTGGAGCAGATATTGACAAGGATTCGAAGAGGCATCTTGGAGAGGATTTGTGTAATCTGTCTCATCCGCCGGTCGGTAACTTGCAATTTTTCTGTTACTATTTATTGTATTGTGTAGTGTGAAGCTGGTGAAGATCCTTTGTGGATCGGTGGAGGGAAAGCCTGTAATCCGTGCGTGTGTTTTTCACACACTTTTAGTAGAGCCTTTTCGGGTTGACTCCGATCGTCCCGTGGTTTTTTTTATCCAATTGGGTTTTCCACGTTAAAATCTCTGTGTGCTTTTATTCTTTTTGCATTGTGTTATTTTATTGCGATGGCATACCGCTCAATGCGGTCGCGCAGGTTGCTCTCCTAAAATTTAAAATAGGTGCTCTGATCGGAATTGATTGTTCGCATTCCCAACAAGGGTAAATTAATAAGGGGCCAAAAATAAAGCAAAAGTTTTAGATGTTGTTTAGCCAAGGACAATAGGTCAGCTTTTATACAGAGTATGCTCTTTTTTTCTAACAAAAATAACTCTGTTTAGCTTATGATTGTAGGCAACTTTTATACATCTTTGACATTTTTTTCAAAAATGCTGCTAGTAGATCTTTTGTACAGATTACTGTTTTCTTTTTTTCCAAAAACACATCTTGGCACTTGCCCGGATGTGTCTCTACATTGGTCCGCCTATGGGCTCAGTATTGGAACCTATCACGTTTTTGTCTCTCTTCAAGCACATGTTCAACATTTGCTTCTCTCTGCCGCTTCGCATAGTCTAACTAATTTAGGCTCCATTTGTTTGGGCGTTTCGTTGCTCCGTTTTGAGCAAACGCCGCCGGAAGGAGAAAAACAAATGAACCTCCGCGGCGTTTGCTCCGTTTTCACCGCCCCCCTTGAGAAACGCCCCCAAAAAGCTCCGTTTGGAGCAGCCACCTCTCCCCTCCGGTTCGAACACTCTTTTTCCGTTTCCTACCCGCCGGATCGACCCGCCACCGCCGAACCAAATGAAGCCTTAGCCTTCCTCCTACAAGATCTGGGTGGTGTGATGAAGAAAGAATAGAGAAACATTCAAGTGAAAACTTACAAGTGAGAAAACTCAAAGAACTTAATATATTGCTTTTCCAAAACTTGAATGATTACAAATGAGATGGTATTCACCTTTTATAAGCCCCAAAAGAATTTTCCTCCACAATATAGAAGATTTTAGACATCTAGTAGTCTAGATTATTATATACATCTCTAATATGTACAAGATATATGAATCATCTAGAATATTCATGACTCATCCTATCTACAAGATGCTAGATTCCTCTAGAATTTTCTCAGGGCTTAAACCCAAAGAGAGTGATCCATGACAACCCGCTCACATTGTATTTTTTTTAAAAAAAAAAATCATGAATAGATATTAAATAAAAATTATTATTTTTCTTTATATATATAGACATTTGTTATTTCGCTCACAATTTTTCATCACTTTATTTGTGTTTACAAATTGATATCGGTAGATCAATTTTAAATTTGAGTTTTTATAATTTTCTTTAATAATATGTGAATAATAAAATTATCTATGAATAACAAATTTGACTTACTTTAGAGCTGTGAATTAACAAAAAATTTTAATAGATAAGTACGGTTTTCGAATAACAACTACCTATATACGGTCGCAGATTTATTCATGATTATATTATAATTTGGCTGAATTTATTTTGTTCAAATACTTCATTAAAAATTTACACATTTTTCTATATTTAACATTAAAAATATGAACAAAATGTACCAAAAAAAAACTAAAAAAAGTGACATTAATATAACATATACATATTTCTTTATATTTTTTTTTTATTAATTAATTTGAATAAATTAGTACTCTTCCAAAAAAAACTGTTTTCACCACTGTTTTTATGCATATAATGATTTATTCTTTATCATGGCATTGGTTTCTTCTAATTAGATATTAGGGTATGAGTATTGGATATCTTATACACAACTGATGTTTACTGTATTATGGTTATGACAAATATTTTCAACAAATAAAGACTCATTTTGCTCCAACATTTAAAGATTGTTACAAAGACTTGCTTTAAAATTTAATGCTAAAAGAGAGAATATAAAATATAAATTAGCTATTTGAGTTGAAGATCTACTTTTTGGATGTACGAGGGTGCTCTTAAATGCACTCTTTATTTTTTGGGGTAGGCCCTCAGATTATATTTTTTTGGCGATTGTTAAACGGCAATCCGTTATTGGCTAGTCGCACCACAAAATCTCCTAACTTTTCACGTCTTTTCGAAAAACGTCTTGTACATGCAATTTCAGGAAAACTGTTCAACAAGAAAGCAATTTCAGGAAAGTGTTCAACACGAAAGTTGTAGATCTCAACGAAAGACGTATTTTGAAAGTCGTGAAAAGTTATGAGATTTTGGGGTGCGACTAGCCAATAACATGTTGCGGTTAACAATCACCTATTTTTTTCCCCTAGTTGTATGTTAAATGTGAAAAGGGTAGGTTGAATCTTTGTAGATTGCCATAAATGTATTTTGAACAGCTTATTTTTTGTTGAGTTCTGTTGAGTATGTAAACTGGCTGCAAACTCTTTAATGAGCATTATATCTTTTTTATTTCAGAAGTAAAAAAAAATTTTATTTAAATTTTTTTTTTACCTATACTAATAATCTCACTTCTCCATTTATCAAATGGTAGAACTCAAAAACTTTACAAGCTCGTGCTGGCTCGGTTTTGAATCGCTATGAATTAATAATAATAATAATAATAGCAGACAGTTGTTATTCACAAATCATAAAACGTTTATTCAGAACTCAAATTTTTCATGTTTATAAATTATTATCTACATAACAACTTTCAACTTTAGCAATGATATCTACTTCTCATGAGAAAGATCTGACAACGAAGAAACTTCTCAGACAATCTTTTGAGCTCATGTCAATGACTCCATTTCAACAATTTGATATGAATTTCACTGTTTTGACGTGAATTTCACCATCTTGACGTGAATGTCGTCATTTTAATTAGTCTCTGTTATTGGCTCAAAAGGTTGACAAAGATGTTCCTTCATTGTCAGACACTACTCGTGAGAAAAAAAACATTGATTGTTAAAGTTTAAACATGCGGATAATAATTTATGATTTGCGAATAACAACACCTAATAATATTGCATTGCACATATAATATTAATATTATTTTATAACTATATAAAAATCAACAAACTTATATAGTTTTCTATAATACATTATATAGATAATATTTTAATTATATTGTTGCGGTCAAACTCGGCGCTCCGGTCGATCCGGACTAACTTGGACCGCCTTAGCTCGCGAAGCGGTCGAGCGCGCATACAGTCAGTTGAAAAAGGGAAATGAACACAAGGAGTTTTAAAAAACGCGGAAAAAAACCCGGTTCGCCCCCCCTATCCCCCCCCCCCCACCGGGTGAACAACCACGTGACCACGGTTTTTCGCTGCCGGTCAAAAATCCACAAGATCGGAGTGATTACAGTATGCTTGAGTTGAAACGGGGTGTCGACAGACCTGCTCCCGAAACAATCTTGAGGAGCGAGAGAGGGTGTATGCAACCGTTGGTGGCAACAGACGTGCCTCGCCGAGACGGCCATGGACGTGGAATGCGCGGGTTGCTTTAAGGCGCGCGCAGCTTAGAGGCGGCGAGTATCCAAGGTGTCACTGCCTCCCATACTCGTCGATTCTCTGTCCTAGGAGTGCTCCTCTTTGTAACTGAGCGCTGGTGGGGTGCCAATAGCCGACGACGGGAGCCCGGATGGCCGACGACGAGTTCTGATAGCCCCGTGTGGCCGAGTGCTGAAAGGCCGGCCATGGCGCCGGCCATGGCCGCGGCCACGGCCGACGGCCATGCCCCGTCGGCCATGGCGCGAGGCCAGGCGGCCGGCTGTTCGGTAGGCCGATGGCCGAGGGGTCATGGTCGCGCCGTCCACGGCTGAAAGAAACGCCGGTGGCGCTCTCCCACCTGAGGAGAAGAAGGGGGAAGCGTATGAGAAGAAGAGGGCTCAAATGAGAAGCAACATGGGGGTCTTTTATAA